>LUCG01304408.1:0-11241 GCA_001633085.1 Carthamus tinctorius
TATATATATATATATATATATATATATAGGGAAAATCAAATGAACACTCCCTAAATATTGCACACCCATAGAACCAATCACAGCCTTCCATTTAAGATCAACAATTATCCTTATTTATTTAAATAAAAGGGCAATTAAGTAAAGTTACATTTTTTAATTATTTACGATTTTTTATTAATTAGATTTTATTTTTGTAACTGACATATTAGATGATATGCTTTCCTTTTTTTTAGCTAACTAATTTTGTTAATGATTATCATTATGTTTTTGTATTCTTGCACACGTTTATGAATTATATATGCAATAGTTAATGAAAATCTTTGTATTTTGAATACTGGACGCGATCTTCATATGGGACGGCCAGGGAAGGAAATTTATGTTGAAGAAGATGATGTACACCATCAGCAGTATGTAAACGATTCAGATGAAGGAGGTGCAGAATTTAGCAATCGAGTTTCTTCTTGTGGTTTTGGTACAGAAGATTCCGTTGGAATTGTGGATGGAAGAGGAGATGTAGCAGATGATGAAACACATGTAAACGATGTTGATGAAGATCCAGAAGTAGGAGACAAGTGTAAGTGTTTGTTAGTGTTGTTATGTAAAAACTAAATAATGAGAATATAGCATGTTTTAATTTTTTGTTGATTAATACTGCATAGTTGTTCTATTGTTGTAAACCCTAAATTATTCAACAGTGTCTTAAAGGTTTATGCAACATACGATTTTTGATATTAGGAATGACTAACTTGACAGTTTATTGAAGTTTTATATGAAACTATGTTATAATCCACTAATTACGTACAATGACTAATCTGTATGAAAGGTTCTTTGTTTTGATCTACAGAAAAGACCTATGTGATTGTTTCTTTTAGTATGAGTGTGCATGTGCATATTGTTAAATCAAATTTACGAAGCTTAGCTTTATTTTCATGTGCATAATGTTTGCAATGCATCTATACATTTTGTTTGTAGTGGATTCGGATGAGTTGTGCTTGAGTCCTGGGGGCAGTAAATACTGGGTTCCCGATGTACCGGATGGATTTAAGGTGGAGGTTGGAATGAAGTTTGAGTCGTTGGAAGCAGCTGAAGGTCATTACATCCGATATGCAGAGTGTGCAGGATTTGATGTACGCCGTTCGAACAGGAAGACAAACAAACTTGGCAATGTTCAAACGCGGTTTATGGTTTGTAGCAAAGAAGGTGCACCACCGGAGAAGTCGTTCGACTCTATGACTTCAGAAGAAGGTGAGAGGAAATATCGCAATTCAAACGTAAAAAGGCAAGGGTGCAAGGCACGATGCAGAATTCATCTAACCAAAGACAACAAACAGTACGAGATCTACCATTTTGTCGACCGACATAATCATCCGTTACTTAATAGCGTTGACAAACGACTTCTGCGTATAAACCGTCAACTTAAGTACACAGATTACGTGAAGGTTATCAGGGGGTCGTCAGCGAATATTGGTGCATCAACCTTGCATAAGATGGAGGCATATCTTAAAGGGGGATATCAGTACATTGGGGCCACAAACATAGACTATCAAAATGCACGTCGCGATGTTGTAAGTTTTGTTGGGCATAAGGATGCGAAGATGTTTGTTGATATGTTGGAGAAAAGGCGCCTAACAGTGCCTGAGTATTTCGTTGAGTACAAGTGTGTAAAAGGAGAGCTACAATGTATTTTTTGGGCTGATGAAATCTGTCGACTGAATTACAAGGAATTTGGTGATTCTATATCCATTGACGGTACCTTTCGTACCAACAGGTATTATTTTTTTAAAGATGTTACATTTGGTTTTAATATTACCAACTTACGTTGATGTTTTTTTTATCTTTATACCTTTTTTGCAGTCATGCTATGGTGTTTTTTCCTTTTACTGCAATTGACAACCATAAAAAGTCTGTAATTGTTGGTTCTGCATTGATATATAACGAGAAGGTACCAACCTACGAGTGGGTGTTGTCGGCATTTTGAAATGCCACGGTAAGCAACCTTTGTTTGTTATGACGGATCAGTGTCCGTCTCTGAAGCAAACGATTCCTGCAATTTTTACGGAATCCAACCATAGGCTTTGCATGTGGCATATAATGAAGAATATGCGTGGAAGGGTTAGTATTATTGTTTCGTTATTTTGTTATTTAGTTTTTGCAGTCAACATTATTTGAAACATGTGCATATACAATAACACACTCTGTTCTCTTCATAATTTTCTTAGGTGCGCGCTGATTTGAAAGAAAACTCAAATTTTCAGAAAAAAATCCATAAACTAGTGTGGAATGTCAACATCGATACTGATGTGTTTGAATCCCGTTGGCACGACATTGTAGATGAGTTTCAGTTGCAATCAAACAGCTGGATGCGTGAAATGTTTGCTATACGTGAATCATGGATTCCTGCATATTATAAAACGTATCAAATGTCTGGGTTGATGCGAACCACTTCTCGTTCAGAGAGTGTCAATTCGTATATGAATTGTTTTCTGAAGTGGTCTCATAATCTAGTCAAATTCATTGCGGCTTATGACGATGCGTTAAGCAAGCAACGAGATAATCACCGTGGTCTTGAGTATGTTACACGGAATACGTTGCCACGATGTGTCACGCCATTGCCTATTGAACGACATGCAACTGAGGTATTCACGCGTAGGGTTTTCTTTGAGATTCAAAATGAATTGCGTAAAGCGGTTTGGTTGTGTGGTTTGCAACTCCTACCTACTGTGAATGGTTGTTTCCGTTTTTTGGTGTCACACAAGAACAAAAAATCGGAGATCAAATACAAGTACGAGGTACGTATTCAAGTATGTCTTCCCATCTCCATTACATTCGTTAATGCATTAACAAGTTATTCTTACAACTTAAATTATGGTGAGGTATGTTCGCTTGTGAAGGTTACGGAGGAGGATGATTCAAGAGACTTACGATGCGCATGTAACAAGTTTGTACGTGATGGAATCCTTTGTCAGCATTTGTTGAAAGTTCTTCTTAATAACGATGTTACAAAGATACCTGACAAATATATTATACGGCGATGGACGCGTTCCCTAGTTCCTGTTGAGGTGCAAGCTGCTCGTGCCCGATACGGTGAAGTTGATTCTGAGAAGGATGCAATCATAAATAATTTGTATAACCAGCTCGATATTATTGTTAGCCGTTCTCGCGACGATAAAACGAAGTTGGCAATGTGCGGAGAAGTTTTGGATGAATTGAAGCAGAAAGTTGGTGGTACCGATCTTGCTTTCTCGTCAGCTAAGGATAAGGCAGATGCATTCCGTGATTGCTATGGGATTGAGCAACCAGAAGATGTTGACATTTTTGCGCCAACGGGCATCCGTAATAAGGGTTGTGGCAAGGGGAAACGACTGAAAGGTACTAGTGAGAAAGTTGCTACCAAGTGCAGTCGTCCGAAGCGTTTATGTAGGAGCTGTGGAGAGCATGCCAACCATGATTCTCGCAACTGTCCCGAACGTTAGCTTGCACATTTGATTTTTATTTCTTTTTTCATACGTACCTATGTTTTTATTTTTGAACCTAGTATGTTGGTTCTGTTTTATGTTATCTGCACCTCGTTTTTTTAATTATTTACAACCATTTTTCCCTACATTAATCTTGAGATTGCGTCCTATAAATGCGCAATACGTACTTAACTAAACCGTTACCAATAAATTTCAGTTTATGCGAGTGTTTATATTTTACAACGGCTCTTTATTTTTTATGTTGCCGTCATCGTATTTTATCCATCCTTAACCGTGTATCATTTGGTCCATGCTGCACATAAATTACCATGTACCAACCCTACCTAAGTCTAGCATTGTTATGTTTGTAACTATGTACAACAATCCTTACTTTTAAACCTTTAACTATGTAGGGAAAAACCATTTTAAATACTAGTAAGCTTACGCAACTTACCTTTTCATACCTTCTCAAATTTGGTAAATACGTTGAACATATAACCATTTGACATGCATGAGTATGTTCTGTTACTCTTCAACATTTCGGCATTCGTTCCATATGTACCCACACATACACCAAGCTATACAAATTGCCAATAACTCAAATTACACAACACTTTTTTGTACACCTACACATTAAAAATATAAATCATTTTTACCTTCGGATGCATGTTACCTGTTTTCATATGCATAACACATTCGACACACTTATATAAAACATTTCTGGATCATACTTGATGGAACATATTCACCGCACAGGATTAGCCAATAAACTAAACTTCTCATTACTAGCATAAGATAAATCAACGTTTTTAGTTACTTTGACATCAGCTAGAACGGCTTACTCTACAAAACAAGTTATTAACTACTACTGCATCAAAATTTAACACTAAAAAAGAAATCCATGTAAACCATCCCACTTTCCAAAAAAGTGTTCCTTATTCGACTACTCGCAAATCATGGTTTGAGCCTGTCTTCTCTAGTCAACCTTGCTTTCGTTAACCATTCATCCTTTTTCTCTTTGGTTAGTGCTTGGAAGTCAGCCACCTCTGCCTCAACTTTGTACTTTAGTAGGTTGTTATCACTTAGTAACAGCTTCGTCAGTTACTTCTTTCTTAATTTCAGCAACTGATCATCTTGATCCGGTCCTTCTATCGTAAACTGAGCAACCCATCCGGCTGTTCCACCCCCCATGTAAGTCTCCATGTGCCGCATCGTAAAGACACCGCAATCCACAAAGTTCTGCTTTGTCCTCCAACCCATTTGCAGTATGCTTGGGTTTAGGCTTTCAAACACATTTGCTCGACGATGTCTGCAGTCGTGAAGGTAATTGCCCAACATGTAATGTTGCACATATGTAAACACATGCGAATGTAAACAACCAATACATGCATACGTATAAACACTAGTCTTTATATGCCTTACTAATACATTTTCTTACAATTAGCATATGACCTACTAACACATTTTCTTACAATTAGCATATGACCTACTAACACATTTTCTTACAATTATCATACATTTTCTGCATATGTAACAAAAGACTATGCTTGGGTTTTCTGCATATATAAAAAATGTACATGATCTGCATATGTAGTAGCATTTATACATCATCTGCACATGTAATGGAAAACTATATGGCAATGGGACTCATACTTTATCCAGTCACATATACAAGACTATTTGGTAGTGGTTAATGACATAAAAAGTGTCTTATTTGTAATCTTAGGGGAGCATTATGTAGAAGGCCAACTCTTTCCTAAATATGTCTCTTTTAATCAAAATACACGTTCTTTCCATCCTACGAAAAAACTCTCGCAAAACAAAAACCCAAAAATATATAGATAAATTGATCCACACGCACAACTTTATCTATACAAGATTTAATGGAAAACCACCAAAAGCCCAACAAACTATACAAACTATACATATGTAATTACTTTTCTAAACTCTTTTACTACACACTTCTGTTTAGGTAACATAAAACTTCATTATAACATGTATTCGTATACTTCTCTATGGTTGGATTCCTACTTGTATGTAAACTATCTTACATTCGTAACAACACATACGTAGTTATCAACCATTTTGCAATTACTAAGCATACGCTTACCAGCGTACTGATTTCCGGTTCGTACACTTCTGCTTCATCGACCGTGTATATCATGTTGTCCAGAATTTCATATGCGGCATTTTTCAGATCATATACCACGCATATGAAATGCTCCCCTAGCCTTACTGGAAAGAAAAGCTGCAAAAAATTTTTGTTATAACTTCTATACTTTATAACAAAAAATACCTTTTTTACATATGTTATATGTAAAAAGTAATCAATCTCACATATGCGTAAGTTTATCTTAAAATGCTTTTACCATATCCATTTTCTTCAGGTTCCTCCCCCTCGCATCATCACCGGTAGCATTTCGGATGTTATCGCGAAACCACGAGTACCGCGTTGCGTAATCATACTCTGTTTCGTTCATCACACACGCTGGCTGCAATTTACAACTCATAGTCAGTGTGTCATCGTTAGGAAAATTACAAAATTAACAACATTTATAAATTAAAAGTTTTATATACTGATACCATGACATCCGTCTTGAAAAAAAACCGGTTTGGTGAGGACTTGTTACGAAACCTCTCTTCGTAGTTGAGTAGGTCAGACCATCCATCCAAAACATTAGTCCACACATGTTCTACACCTGCCAAGCTCTCCAAACATAGCCGCATTGTACTCATTCCGGCTTCCGATTGGTACAACATTTCATTGCACACGTTATAAGTCATAATGTTACATTTCTCATTTTCAGCATTTTTTAGTTTACATCTTCATATACTTATAACAAATTAAAATACTTACTTTCCAGGTCCGTAGTCCGCCAACAGCAACTCGTGCACATTCTCCTCTACTCGTATAGTCCTGTCGCCCATTTCAACCTTACGCTTCACGTACGGAGAACAAAGTGTACGCCCTGGTTTGGAAATCCTCTTTCTCACTTTTACAGGTGTTGCCTGTTCCGGATTCGCCGACACATCCACTGACAGTTGCAAATATTTTTCTCTTTCTCCTTCGTCTCCCAAATCCATATTTACTTCCGGTGTTCCTATTGTTTCTACAACAGCGCCAACTACCTTGTCCACAAGATCATCTTCCAATTTCTTCTTAAGCTTCTCATTCACAACCGAATCCCATATCTCATGCGTCCTCGGGCTGTACCACCATTGGGAAGGTGAAAACCTGAATGGTGTTTTGCGTAACCCCGGGATGTTCACCTTCACAGGTGTACAATCAGGCGTCCTGACAACGTCAACACTCACCTTACTTCTTGATTTATCTGCACCACCAGTTCCCGGTAAATGTGGTGTCCCTTGTATGTCTTTCTTCTTCGGCTCCACCTTGATTTTTTCATTTTCGTACCCTCCCCCAAAAATCTTTCTATACTTCTCCTTCGCACGTACAATATCTTCACCATCATATTTCCGCTTAATTGCCGTTTCCATTTCCGCCTCAACATTCCTTTTCATTGATTCTATCTGATTCAGCTGCTTCAACACACGTTTAAGCCACATCTGCATGGTTACAAAATTATCCATTACTTTATGTCGCATACATTGAAACATATAGCATACTCCTATACAAATAAACATATGCATAAGTGGTGGTTTGCAGTGACATAACCACAGTTTCCACCCATCATTTCAACGTATTATCACATTCGGTATTTTACAAACATATGTTAGTCTATGTTATGTTGGGTTTACTAAGACATTCATATCTCATTTTCCACCAACGTGTACCTATCTGTTTGTCACACCAGGCAACAGATGCAGAATGTTTATACAGACACTTTGTGCACTTACCTTTCCTTTTAAGTCATCACCTTCACACTTGTCACTTGTATTTTTTTTCCACTTTTAGGTGAGCATTCGTGTTTACCACCTTCCTTTTTAACCGCAATCATCTTTGCTTTCCCGACACCACCGGCTTTCTTTTCAGCTACTTCCCTCTCTCGTAGTCTCTCTATCGTCCAACCTTTTATTGATGGTCGTATTTTGGATTGTTCCATGCTTGCACATACCGTCGAATCAACATACAAAACCTGTCGATCAATGAATAAATGAAATTACACAATAAAACAATTAATGCATATCGTTTATAAGGAATTCAATTATCTTACATTAAGGTACGTGATAAGCCCGCAGTAGAAGCTGTCATTCCTTTCTCGTTTCCATTGGCTTTTACTTCGAGCAACGCAACTGCATACATACCTACACCAGTCAATCTTAGGTACGTTCTCCACATGCTTTATCTTCTCCAGAAACTTCACATTGCAAGTTCCATCCCGACTACACTCGCACATGACATTCACAAACAGTACCAGAAAGAACACCTTGAACATTAGCCCTGCCTCATCAGTACCATTAATTTCTTCCGTCAACCTGTTTTGGGTCACATAATTTCGCCCAAACCTACCCCTCCATATATCTAACAAGATGCTGCTGTTTTCTCCTATTGGTTGTTCATCTAAATCTATACCCCCATTCCTCAAACCAATTACCGAATGTACAGATTCTGGTGTTATTGGTATCTTAATGTGATCTACCTTAACCTCCATAGTGTTAGTATTCAAGTTGTCTACCATTAAAAATCCTATCTTCGCAGTCACTCCATTAATTGTCATTCCGATCAAACACTCGAATCCCATCTCCTTTATTGCTTCCTGTTGCCGATCATTCAACTTTGATATGGCATTATGCAAACACTTTGGTGAAGTTCGTGTTCTTATCCCACACTTCCTGACAGGTTTCTCCAACTGATGTCCCTTATAGTTGTCACCATCGTCCTCTTCCGCTGGGTCTTCTCCTGCTGCACAGTCTTCAACACCTCGAAATCACTATCAAGATCCTCCACAAGTACCTTCTTACAAATTTTTGGTCTCTTTGAATAATTCACTGTCAACATATGATTTTGGGTTACTGTTATACGCAAAAACTTAACACTAAAATGTTACCAACATAAATTATAGAACCTTTCGTTTTCTTCGGAGTGTCCGTCGCCCGCTTCTTTGTCAATCGTGTCACACGTTCTGAGCTCTCGCCTTCCTTTTGTTTACCTTCAACACCTTCCATGCTTTCCCCTACAAATAACACATTTTTACTCACCATTATTCCTCTACCGTCTAATATTTTTTTCCCAAAAATCCGTTTTCTCAGTTTACCTTTCACACCAGTTGACTTTGTTTTTTTTGCCATCCTCTCCATCCGTTGTTTGTGGATCTCATTAAGTCCTTTTTTTTTCCTACATTACACACATTCAAAGTCTCACTATTAAAACATATACACACAAATATAAAATAAAAATTTAGTAACTCTAATCTTAAACTAACTAAAACATGGTTGCTGATGTATGCACAACTCATGCATATAAGCATTACATGCACATTTACTCAACTAACCACATATGTATGCATATAAATAGAGGCATGCTAAGTAAAAAATACTTTTCTGTCATGTGGATCATATCTGCATATGAGTTGACACAGTCAATACAAGTACATTGAACCATGTCATCTACACCAAATATGCATATCTTTGATATGATAAACTTGCAAAACTGCATATTCTGCATGTGGATCATATCTGCATACAAACACCTTGCATTTCATGAAGATCCTATCCATACATATGCAGGTATATATGCCACACATAACGTATTACTTCATGTGCATAGCTAAACACACCTAATGTATTTGCATACCTGATGTTGAACCTGCATATCATACAAGTACTTTTCATGAGAGTGCTATCATGTGCAGGGTATGCATGTTGTGCAGATACACATGTTGTAACTGCACACCAAATGTAATAGTCGAACATTTTCCCTAAATGGGCATATCAAAGCACACATAATGTATCTGCACACCAAATGTTGAACCTGTATTTCTATTCAAGTACTTTGCACATGTTTCAGAAATGGGAGGTTCTAACCAGACAAAATGTATATGCATGCCTAATGTAACATGCATATCTATCCAAACAGTTTTCTGTTACGAAGATCCTATCCATATATATGCAGATTACATAAATGGTAGAAGCCGAAAAGGACTGAACAAAAAGTAACAAGCACAAGGCTAAAACATGTCAACATGAAAAGCATACAAACACCCTAAACTTACTGCATGGATTTTCAATTTGATTGAAGATCTACGTATCTTAAATCAACACTTTAACTTTGAACCCGACCCAAAAAACAAGATGTGCTGCACATGTTAGGTAAAAAAAGTTTGCACCATCAACACTTTTGTATTCAGCACAAGATCAAGCACAATGTGACCCAAGGCAGTCCAGAACAATAATGTATTCTTGATCCAATAACAGCACCTTCTGATCAAAAAATTAAGGATGAGTTCATTTTATAGCATCTCAAGATTGCAAAATGGTTGGCATTGGATTACCCAGAGAACATCAATATTAACCCCCCCCCAAATCCTCCCTATCTGCATGTCTAAACAATTAGTTTGCTATCATGTAGAGCTCCAGGTATACATATGCAGATTTTTCATATGTATACCATAGATGATTAAAACCACCCAATGTAACTGCAAATCTACGCAGACACCAAATGGTTAACCTGCATCCCTAGACATATGCATACTATATCAATAGATGTGCAAGGCATGCAGTTAAATGATTAAAACCACCCAATGTAATTGCAAAACTATGCAGACACCAAATGGTTAAATCTGCATCCCTATACATATGCATACTTTATCTATAGATGTGCAAGATATGCAGATACATTGGGTGATATACTGGAATACCATCGATTCCACATATGCATACTGTAACTATACTACATTCTCGAATGATTTCACATACTCATATTTTTTAAACCTTAAAATTCGCATACACAACTTCTCATCCCCAAAAATGTAGTTTCACATACCATGTAATTCCTAATCGAAATTGCACTACACATGTAACAAAATAAAACAGTACACTAGCACGACAACGAAAACATACTATCCATTACCACTTCCTGTCGGCTCCTCCTTTTCTTGATTCCTTTTTTGCGTTGATTCACGACGTTCGATTTCGGCACCTCGATCACATTTCCTTCCTCATCTAGGCACAAAGGGTTTTCCTTCGTGTTCTTGAACTTAGAAAACCCTGATTTCTTCATTATCCGCTCGCTAGGCCTTCGTACTGAAAAATCAATGACAAAAATACAACTTATTAGTCACTGATTGTTGTTACCCCATATGTATTTATATGAAGATGATACAAAGCGGGAAAAAATCACCTCGAATCCTTTCAAAACCCTCGTTTGCCGCCATTTTTTCCCCAAATCCTTATCGATTTTAAACGATTTCATATAATCTTCATCATATGCAGTTTGAGAGTGGCAAGAATATCGGTGGTATCAGTTTGAAATTACGCAGACTAGAACATGGAGATGATTTTGGCGACTAATAAGGAAGAGATTGACTTTTCCTTTTTTATCTAATTTGAAATTTTGACCTTTTTACCCCTATAGGGATTTCAATAAATTAATATAGCTGGCATACAATTTACTTAATTGCATATAGGTCCTCATAATTATCAACCGTCAGATCATAAAATGGAAGGCTGTGATTGGTTCTATGGGTGTGCAATATTTAAGGAGTGTTCATTTGATGGTCCCTCTCTCTCTATATATATATATATATATATATATATATAGAGGCTCAATCAAATGCATACCATGCAATTGTTGCACACCTTAAGAACCAATCTCATCCATCCATCT
>LUCG01304416.1:0-12169 GCA_001633085.1 Carthamus tinctorius
GTTCGAGTCGGTTCGAATTTCGACTTTTACGAATAGCATTCAAATACTGAACACCCCTAATTAAAATACAAGTTTTCCTTTGTAGAGTTGTTAGTTCCTTGTTATTCAAGCTTGAGGTCTTGTGTTCAAGTCTTGTTAGAGTCATTTTTTACTTGATTTTAGTTGTATTTCGTCATATTTATTGTGTTTATCAAAAAAAAATTGTTTGCAACAAGACTCAAACTTGATACCTTTCACTTGAAAAGCAAGAGACCAACTACTAAACCAATATAGCTTTTGAGAAAAATATTTTTGCATACGTTTCTTATAGTCAATTGCTTGAAAAAATTTCTAGGTTCGCTCCTGATTTTGGTGTATTTGGGTCTCATAATCTTGAAAAATTTCTATGATACCTTATTGGACATCTTGAGATATAAATCATATTCCTAATGATGTTTATCATAACCAGTGATATTTCTTGAATATTATGATACGCCTGGTCAAGATAATGCTTAAACTTTGGAAAAAAATGTACTTTTAGATTTACGAAGATTTTTATTAAATTAGTCAAACAAGCTGAAGGTTTGTTGAGTTTGATTTGGGTCAAATTGTTGTTTTTAAGTTTTTTTTACCTACCTATGAGCTATTGACGGTGACACTTGACCCCTTAATTAGTCATAAATGTATGATAAATTCTTACCATTAACTTTGTCGGAAAAAACTATTAATTGCTTAATACACTACTGACCACTCAACTCAAATTGATCCATCTAATATTCAGGTTAATTTGTTTATGTATATGTGTTAATATCATATGTTAAAAAAAGCTTTTGTCAGCATCATGAAAGAAGATGTAATTAACCAGTTTCAAAAGATAAAGGAGCATAAAGAGCAATTGGAATGATATCCAAGTTAAAGACTTATGTGTTTTTTATAATTACTTTCATCTAAATTATTTCTTGTAGGAATTTGTTCCTACCATGAAAAAAAAAAAAAAACTTAGGGGCTGTTTACTTAAACACTTACCCGGTAAGTGCTTACCGGTAAAACCTAACACTATCACTACCATATCGGATAATATCTTAGTCTTTCAAAATGGTATCGTACGCAACAATTTACTCGGTAAGCTCTTACCGGGTAAGAGNCTTTTGCTCTTACCATGTAAGGTCCTAGTCATTTTCATGTTCGCTCCCTAAGGCAAATTGACCTGGTAAGCACTTACCGGGTAAGTGTCAAGTAAATGGATATTTCCATAAATGATAAAACAATGTAGTGTGGTAGGTTGTCGATGAAAATCATTAATCAATGAAATGAATGTTAAAAACGATGATATAAAAAAAGCTAAAATCTAAATTATAAGATTGATGTTAAGAGTAAACCAAAAGAGATTTCTTAATCTGTTGATTGTAAGACTTCATCGACATCCTCGGATTTCATATTCAGATTTTTCTTCAAATCAAAATACAAAATTAAAATGGAACTCGATTTCAAATTCTACCAACTCACATAAACCAAACAGGACCTAAAGCCTAAAGGCATGTTTATATACGCTCATGGTTTAATCATCTAACAGATCAGACACAACACATACACATCTTCAACATAATTTTCGTTACAACTCTATGCACCACCCATCTGTTTTGGACATTGACACCTGATGATCAAAGAACCGGTTATGTGTGTAAGATATGAAACTCCATTAGATTACCCTCCAAAAGAGTCGTTGAGAAGATAATAGAGTTTTTGACATATATTGAGAACTGGTCCAAGTCTAGCCGAATTTTGGACTCCAACACGCCCCCCTACAATGAAAACTAGACACAGATTGTCCCAAAGTATCGGATCCCAACAGTTATAGACCTTGACTCTAATACCATATATACAAAATCCCTTTAAAGCATTAAATTTTAGTTTTTAGCTCATCAAAATCAAATATTTCTTCCTTCAACACGCAAAATTGGGCAAAAACAAAAACCACCACCACCACCATGGTAACTCGCTAAACCTCTTCGATTATAACCTTCCCCTTCGTTTCCGCCTTCTTCCGCTCTCTCCCGCCACCCTTCCCATCGCCACCCATGTAATCCAAGGTGGCATTCTTCTCGGCCATCACCAATGCCGCCAACGACGACCAAGCCTCTGCCGGCTGTTCATGAACCCAACACATCAAAAAATAAACCTTCCGCTCACCAGCCGTAAGTTTCCGCTTTATTTCCGTTCTCTTCGTGTTCCGTGCCTTATCAAGCTTCACTTCTCTCAGACCACCTTTAATCATCCTATGCAAATCACAAAGCCCACAAACCAAACCATCACCTCCAAGAGACAACAGGCTCACAACATCATCAAGAAGCCCGAGCCCGAACCGTAACCCGCCCGTGTGCCTGAAAGCCGGAGAGCAAGTTTGTTCCAAACAGTTAGACAGGGCCTCTGAGACTGTCTCCGGTTGACCACCGTGACCCAAAACGGACGAAACGGTCAAAACCACCGTGACCGACCCCGTGGGATCCGATTCCCAATCTCCATTGTATAGCCGAAGGGTGAAACAGTAGCTGTATAAGATGTCGACAAGATGAACGGCTAGAAGCGGGGATGGTTCGGTCGAGCTGAGCTTGTTGACCGGTGCCAATGCGGTCTCGGGACCCGGTGGAACCTCGTGGACGCGGGGTGAGGAGTCGGGTTCTTGTTTCGTGATAGGTTGAACAAGTTGGGTTCCTTCACGGCTGAGGGATATTGTTTTAGCGGCGGGCTTTAACCACCAAGGTTCCCACGGTTCGATCAATTTGCTTAGCTCTCCGGAAGCCACGGCTCTTTGAAAATGTTTCTTCTCTTCGCTCGATAAATCATCAAAGCTGATTTCAAGTCCTGCAAACACAAATGAGTTCACATAACTTCCTCTGGTAAAAACAAAACGAACCCAGTAAATATACGAGAAATGATCTCGAAACATACCAGACATTATCTTTTCGATGGTCTCCTCAGACAAAGCCGACTCTGCCAAACCTAAAAATGCAAACAATCTAGCGATAAAACCAAACGAGCACAGTATATCCCAATCGAACCTAGGGTATGAAACAATCTAGTGATAACTTACCATCATCGTCCATGCTATCGGCCTCTTCCTCTGAATGAAATCGTTTCAGTATATCGAGCATTTTCTGCTTAGTGTCGTCACCAGGTTCCAGTTGCTGCATCTCCCCCAGCACGTTATCTCTCATAAACGATTCTGTGCATCGGAGGCTGTGCGCCTGCAAAAATTATGAAACAAAACCTTACCAACAGAAATTTTAAGATTCCAATACCGTAACTAAAACACATAAAGCAATATCAGCTTAAGGAGAGATGAAAATTCGCCAAGTCTGATTGCATATAACTGATACTCACACCAAACCAAATAAACATAACTTAGCGCCCATTTTTCACATCTATGTTTTTAAGCTTATAGTTGGAAAATGTTCTCATTTATTTTTCTTTATGACCAAATGAATTCTAATGGATATGAATCTAAAAGGTGCCTCCTTTTGCATATAAGAATTCAATTGGTGGTGCATCTTTGTTTCAAATTTGTGTAAAACAAGGAGAGCAAAGATAAGCTTACCTTGTAACATGGAAGAGAACAATAACGGGTATTACATCTAGGACATGTATATTGCGAAAATTGTTTTTGGCATCTGCACTTAAACACAAGAATATCACTTAAAAACCATAGATTTCGTTTGAAAGAACTGCAAAATCGAATCAAACTTATAGAAAACACGCAGATACAGTATAAAATAGCATTTGAAGGGTTTGAACTTTGAAGAACATACACACGACAGATGGTACGAGATGGAGGATCTAGTTGGGATGAACTGGTTGGTGCTTCCGAAGTAATGATCGAATCCACCATTATTTAACTTCCTAACAGAGAAAAAAAAAATTGATCAAGAAGTTAATCACAAAGCAAAAAGCCTCAATTTTTCACGAAATTTACGAAACTTTGTCATGGGCTGGATTAGTTTACCAGTTAGGACTACATATAACACAAATTTGCAGGGAAGAACAAAATAGCAAGAATTGACACACACAAATGTACATAAAACATATGCCGGTTTTCTTGATAACCTCTTGACCGTGCTACCAGTTATCACCAACATATGATTTATGAACATGGAAGTTGCTTCTTGGTAAAAGGTCACCAACTTGCCATCACTAAGACCCCGGTTGCAAAGTTGGAGCATTGATTCAATAAGATAAGGAAGTCGGTGTGCCCTTTTGTTAGCACCAATCATTGTAACTCAGTTCACATGTTTACTAATTAACTTGAGCAATTTTCTTACCACCATCCAACCAAATCTACACTGAAATAGATTATGTACCATCCCCGAATTATATTTCACAAGAGTTTAACTTCTATGATCAATAATTGCCCAAGTTTGGTTAAAAACAGATTATTAACATCACAACAGCTTTCAAGATTACAAAGAACGGCTAACTTGTTGGGTGCACATCATATACAAACATATGCTTGCAACATTTGATTTCTTTATGAAACTTTGAGATCAAAAGAATTATGTTTGTGGTCAAGTTGCAAATGGATATACAATTGTCAAAGAAATCTTGATTAACCCATTTGCCACTTCAAAAGACAAATACCCAAAAAAAGCAATCAAATATACAAAACACGTATAAAATGTGGTTAGTGTTCAATTTGCAAGAAAATATATATCATTTTGAGTCAAAAAAAGGTGCAAATAACACAACAGCCCACAGAGACAATAACACAAACACTTGGTGGGTGATAAAAGTAAAACAAAAATTAACCTATAAGAAGACCTTTTATGATGCAAGTATGGAAAAGCAGTATTGAATCTCAACCAATAACGTCGATAAATACTTGAAAATCAGAGAACATGGGGCGAAGGTTTACCTGTTACTCAAGAAATCAAAACAAGAATGATGGTGCAACGATGAGATCAGATCAGAGGAGAGAAGGGCAGTCGTGAACAAAAACTAGTAAATGAACCATTCAGACATGATTCGAGCATATATATTTGTGAGGGGTTCTCGATTAATCATTCAGATGATAAAACCCCCAAATTGCAAAACCCTTCTTTGAAATTTAAAAAAAAAAATTCACCCCTTGTGTTTTTGAGTAATTTTCATTTTATGCCCTTAAGTTTATGTTATTAAAAAATTGTACCCTTTCTTTTGCTAGCTGAAAACCATTTTAGTTGAAATTTATTTCCACATGTTGCATATTCACAAATAGGTTAATATGCTAAAATTACATATCTTTGGTATTCATGTAACAGAAGTGACAGTATTAACACTTTAGCAGGCAGTGGATCCAAAAAATTTGTGTGGGTATGCAAATTTTTTAAGTGGAGAAAAAGGTGTATAAAGTCATTGTTTTTTTTAGCCAAATTCTATTGTTTTGCAGGATCTTTTAAGTTTTTTTGGTTGGATTTGTAGGATATTTTGGTTTTCTGTTGATGTATCTTGTATTTTGTAACATCGTCGAGCACCCTTTTCAAAGTTTAGTGTGTGTACCTTTCATATCCTAAAAAAGATTTTACCTACTGAAATCAATTGAGCAGGTGCACAGGACCCTGTCGAAAATGATCCAAATAGTAATAGTCTACTTAGGCCATGCATAGCATGGCTCCGGTAGGGGGAGGGTAGGGTGGTACGGGAGGGGTGGGTAGCAGGAAGCGGGTAGGGGGACGGGTTTCCAAACCCTCCCAACCCGAGCTCTCTATTCCCTCTTTCTCTCTCTTAAATATATATTAAAATAATAAAAAAATTCAGAGGGTATGAAATGTTTGTGGTACTTCACTTTAGGGTTTGGAGGGAAAAAGCTGATATGACGTTGAGATAACATGAGGATATAAAATGTTAGTGGAAAAAAAGACTTGTGGAATATTAACTATAGCCAAAACATTGTAGGGTTAGCCAAACAAACAATAAGACTTTGATGTATTTACTATTTAGGGATTCTCTTCATAGGTTACAGTTAAAAAGGATTAAGGATTTTCTTACATGTGGACCATTGGGTTTAGTAGTTGACCCATACACCCATGTTCAAAAAGCCATTAACCATAACCAAACCAATCCAATCCAATCCTCATATGTAAATAAAATCACAAAGGTGGCTGTCAGCCTACATACTACATTTGTTACATCTTTTGGTTTCCAAATATGAACATACCATGGAAACCTCTGGCAAGAAAACTAAATTTTCAAACCTAAAACCAAACCCCCAAAAACAAAAGAACCGAAACGGAAAACCGCTACGCACAACGCCAATCCCATGGCGTTCATAAAATACATTATGTAACGATGCCGACCTCCTTACTTGCTAAGCTAAAGTTTTCATAAATACTTGGTTATAAGTTTATGCAATATTCTGTGTCGGGCAAGCTTTGCACCAAAGATTGCTGGTAACTGTCAAGTAGCGGATTAGTTGCTTCGATAACGTTATCAGGAACCTGATTGCCATCGAGGCACGTCACTTGTAGAAGCCGAACGAGAGCTGAAAACACCTCGTGCCTTGTAACATGCCTTTTCGCCTGCAAAAATTCATCCCATGTTTGTAAGAAAGATTTCTCCTTTACACTGTTCACTACAACAACGGTTTTATATGACATCATTATGTCCTAATAGATAACTCAAGTTTATAGGACCAAACAATTGTGCGTCTTATTGTACAAATGTGTTCCAATAAGTTGATTGGACATCCTAATAAGTTTTTAAAACAATCTTGATATAAAGGTTCTTATTAGTCTTTTTACGTCACAAACTATATCTTATAAAACGAAGTATCATTTATAGAGAAATTAATATAACACTTTATTTCAAAAGTTTCCTAAAAAACTTGTTCGGATGAACAAATTTGTCATAAGATCCTATTGTCACACCTTTATATAACAGGCACAACTGTTCGGTCCTATAAAGCAGTTTATTAAGACATTTTAACATCTGATTTAGTTGTAGTGGTTCATAACATCCATTTGGTTGTATGAATATGTTACCTCGGCTTCAACTATAAAGCGGGCCCATATCTTATCGCGTACTTCCATCACTCCGTTCAAGATTATCAGGCCAAAGCCTCGAATTATGCCAACCATCTCAAGAAAGAACCCTTGTTCTTCACAAAGCATCTGAACCAGAAACGCAAAACAATTGGTCAAGATTTATCGAACATATTGTGTCGAGTTATTACATATTATGACCATTTCTTTTTACCTCGATAAGCATGTGTCCGGGGGTACTAAGGTCCTCAACGATTAGCGGGCAAACCATCGTTTGATTTCCCAGCTCGCAAGCCCATGTTGCACCGTTGGAGCTTGGATCATGGTCTTTATAGTTCTGGAATCATTTTGAAACCATGATGCTGAATATAACAAATTGAGCAATAGTATGCAGCAAGTAGAAAAGAATGGCTCGGCTCACCTTTGGTTCATCGGCCTGTTTGACTCGGTCAGCATGTTTCGTGACACTTTGTAAGAAAAGCATGTGTTTGATGGTTCGATCCAACAAACAGTCGATACTCATCTGTGGAAATAATCAACTTAGGATGAGGCAGATGGTTTTTTGAAGAAGTCATTACAGCAAAATCAGCTTTATAAGACGCTAAAGATGTATAAATGTACTAATAGACTATTTTATTACTTAAACAGTGTTGGGTTCAGGGAAAACCACAAAAAAAGGGTAAATTCAGGAACACCCTAATAACCATTCATTTGTCTCGTATGCACACGCGCATAGAAATCAGGAAAGATTTTCAATTACTTTTATGCACATGTGCATACAGGAAAAAATTAATGGTTATTAGGGTGTTGTTCTTCATTTTTCATTTTTTTTTGTGGGTTTAGGGTGGGCCAAACAATTATGCGTCCTATATAAAGGTGTTACAATATAATGTTAGGTAGTATTTGAATTTTGAGCATCCTAACAAGTTTTTTAGGACAGTTTTGAAGAAAAAAATGTCCTATTAGCTTTCTTATAAGACACATTTGAAAAATGTCCCATGAACGCGTCTAATTATAGAACACTTGTTTATACCAGACATTTTTAAAATAATGTAATATAAAAAGACTAATAAGACATCTTGTTTCAAAATTGTCATAAAAAACTTGTTAGGACGCTTTCTATCAACTTAATGTAACACCTTTATATAAGTCTAATAAAACAGTCTATTATGATATTTAGACATATTTGGCAGTGTTATAGAATTTATATTTTTGTTTTGAATCGCGTACCTTGTCACCATTTGGAATCAGTTCCCTCAACTCAGCCATGCGGTCCAAGATCTGCTGGCGGTCTTTTGGCCGTGGTCGAGTCCCTGGCTTAGCTTTTTTAACCGTGGCCTTTTGAGGTTCGACTTCCTTCTTAGCTTGTGAAACCCGACTCACACAGTTCACACTATAAGCATTTGCCATCCAAACACCCGGCTCCGATTTAGGCACGAGACCATCGTACACAACAGGCTGTAACGAACTCATAGAATTCCCGGTTTTCATTCTTTTCACTGCCGAAGAAACGCGATCCTCGGTGCAAGAAGGCGTCATAGCGTTTGAAGTACAAGAAAGTCCCTCCAAAAGCTTTTCGATCCCGAGCTCCGAGAACAACCCTTTCCTTGGACCAAGGGCGTTACGGTCATTACCAACATTCTTGATTGACTTGTAGGAATGGAAGTTGAGTTGAGTTCCGTTATTAACCGGCATCAACACGCCTCCCCAGTTTCCTGTACCCCCTACAAAATCACCTGTTTTCTCTCCGGAAGTCATACGAACAAGTTCTTCGGTTTGCGATATTAAGTCGTTGGTTTGGACGGGTGACGGAGGAATCCATTGGGAAATATCGAAATCACCCGTCTGCAAGATTTCATCCGGGATTCCGAAATCTAACAAATCTTGATGTTTGTTTGTCAAAGGTAAAGAATTGTCACATTGGGTAGGAAAAGCACTCCAAGATTCAAGATTTCTTGATTCTGATACTAATGATTCTTGGAAGGGAAAAAGATTGTTGGGCTGTAACCAAGTAACGGGCTCATTTCGATCAACTAACACGGCTTGAGAATTTGAGCTAAAAGAGCACGACCGTGAAGGACCAGACGAAGAACAAGCGGGTCCCAGTGAACCCGCATCTTCAGACGATATCAAGTACGGAAACAACCCATTTGAAGGACAACTTTGGGAGTTTTCAGAAGAACAAGATGCAATTTCAAGCACTCTAACATTTACAATTTCCTCAAACAGTCTTTTCGTTTGATCTACAAATTCCGATGTCTCCATGATCTGAATCATCGGAAGAACCTCATTAGATTTACATATTATTTGACAACCAACCCTACAACGAAATTAAATTTATATGACGAAATAAATGTTTAAGTACTACTTTGTGGGACTTAAGTTATCTAAAAGTGTTATAATAAGTTAACAGGACGTTTCTGGACATCTTAAAAAAGCTTTTATTCTTTTAAGATATATTTGAAACATAGGGTCCCCCATTAGCACTTTTATAGGACATCTTTTAAACAAGACATTTTCTCACACCGTGTCGGCTAATAAGACATTTTCTGTTCCAAAATTGTCCTGAAAAGTGTGGCCTCTAGATATGACACATAAGTTTTTGGTCCGATTAATTGGACGTATTTGGTGTCCCGTAAACCTGATTTTGTTGTAGTGTAACGTTATTAAGAGAGCTAACCTTTTGAGTGGACCCAAAGTGTACAACTCCTTGTGGTTCCACAGAGATTGCTGCAATTGTCTGCAAAATGGACCAAAATCATTAACGTATGCAACGGGTAAGTTCCTTCGAACCGTTACCATCCAGATATAGGATTTAACCAAACAAACTACCTTTATACCACAGGAAAATTGGCAATGGAATTCAGAATCATCCTGCAAATTACATTCAAAAAGTCACCATCTCTAGATTGTTTCTTAATCAACTGTAATCAGAACATTTATATATATATATATATATATATATATCTGAATTTGAAGGATTCATACCAGAAACATATCCCAGCTTGAATTTGAAGAATCTTGTAATCTTGTGTTAGGATTTTCTAAGGATATCCATTGGTGCTTCTTGCTAAAAGCAGCTTGTCCAATTATCCTTCAAGAAAATGTTTATCATTACTTGGTTTCGAATCTAAGGACCCGTTTGGTTTGTGGGATTTGGAATTCATCAATCGGATTCTGTTCCAATATGGGATTTCACAGGATTTGTTTGTAGAAACGTATTAAAATATGTTAAAAACATTTGTTTTACAATAACAATTACTAAAAAGTAATGTAATTGTTTTTACAATATGTTTTTATAAAATATCTAATGGGATTCAATTTAAGTCCAATCTTTCAATTCCAAATCCCTCCACAAGATTTAAGGGCCTATTTGATTTGCAAGATCTAGAATTGAATTATTTCAGAATATGTTAAAAACATATGTTTTGTTTAGTAGAAATGGAATTTAAATATTATTTATATTTTCTTATAAATGTTCTTATAAGTTATTTATAAACAATGGAATTCTATTTGATCCCATATCCTAGAGACCAAACACACCAAAAATTCCAAATTCCTCCGATTTCAAGTCTTTCCACTTAATTACAATCCCTCTAAAACATTCCGTCAAACCAAACAGACCCTAAACGTACGATTAGTGTTTTTAGGGGCAAAAGTATTGGGTAAATGAGCATACCCTCCTCCAAGCATGGGTGCTTGTAGGCGCAAATCTTCGATCAAACCTCCGAATTTCTCCTCATAATAGGTATCTTGCATAGTCAAGAATCTAGCAAGCAAACAATACTCAACAATCAGAGCTCATAATCTCAAGATTCACCATACACATTGTAACTAAAGAAAATAAAAACAGAAGAATTTGTAACCTTTTTACACAACATAAACAGGAATATTAGAATGGGAACACATATTATAGACAAAAAAGAAACAGTGGGTGTGTCCAAGAAAAATATAATTAATAACTGTATTTCAAGAAAAAGGAAAGCTAACAATATGCATTGTATAATATATAATATATGACTATTATATCTTGAGAACAAGAAAGGTTAGGGAATATTCATACGTGAATCATTGAAAAAAATCCGATAATTTGAATATTCACATGTGAATTCACATGAATAAAACAAGTTTCTGAGTGTAGAGAAAGTGAAATGCATACATTGAATTTGGCTGTTCAAAACTCCAAAAAACACCATAACACCATCCATAAGAGCAGCAAAGATTCTTAAGCACATTCTTAACAATGGGATCCCTCTGTATTGTTCCCATTTACACACAATATCAAGAAACCACTCCAAAAAGGGTGGTGTTTTTTGGCACAACAAAAGTTCTTTGCTCTTGAGCAAAATGGCTTCTTTAGGTTCCAAGAACCAAGAGATTGATAAAACCCAGAAAACCCAGTTATAATAAGTGCTTTGGGAAAGCAATTTTGGGGGTAAAGTGCATACCAAAGTTGAAAAAACAAGAAAGCACAAGTGTTTTTCTTTTGAGGTTTATGTTTGTGAGGAAGGAGGTTTTCAGAAAAGTGAAAGGTGAGGTATTGTTTTCCTAAAAATGAAATGAAATGAATGGTTTTGTGATGTCTTGTTGTTGTTTTTTTTCACTGCCAGAAACAGTAGTACAGGATGATGGTCTTTGGGTGTTTGAAGCTTTATATCAATGGGAAAATGATATTTAATTAAATTAAAAAATCAAGGAAAAGAAAAAGGGTTCCAAATGTGTGTAGAAAAAGCTGAAAAGTGGTCTCTGGCATGAGACAGAAATTGGAATTTTGAAAGGGAAGTTTATAATTCAATATATGTTAATATATTTAGGTATTGTTTGGTAAAAAAAGGGTAATTTATAAGTCATGTATATGTTTGGATGAACCATAAGTTAGCTTTTTGAAAAACTACTTTGAGTAGCGTTTTGGTGATTTATTGTAGTTATGAGACTTTTTATTTTAATTATTCCAAATATATTCTTCTACTTTTTACAGTACTAATTTTTAAACATGTTTTTTTTGTTCTTTTACAGTCATAAGCTACCTTATCAGCATAGTTTTTGCCAAACGCATCTTATTCATTAGCTAGCTTATTAGTCATCAGTTACCTTATCAATCATCAGCTAGCTTATCAGTCATCAGCTATCTTATCAGCTAGTTTACCAAACATAGCCTTAAATATATATATATATATATA
>LUCG01304418.1:0-13032 GCA_001633085.1 Carthamus tinctorius
CTTGAGGAGATGCCATGTCATACATGATGGTTCTTCCTTTTATATATATAAATGATATAGATTAGTGTGTTTGATTAGAGCAGAAATCAGTAAATTGATCACAAATTGGAAACAACAATTGGTATCAGAGCCATTGTTGATCATTTGTTCAACAGATCCATGTTTAGTTGCTGATTTAGATTGAAGTTCAAGCTATCTTATTCAAGAACATCTTCATACTCTATTTTAGCTACTTTCTAGTTTTGTAGCCTTGGTCATTGATTTTATTCTACTAAATCTCTATTTCCTGAAGATTGTGAATCACAATCCTCAATTGAAAATCAATTTCAGTTAGAATCATTTTAATTTGTTTCTTCATCCTGTTTTTCTTCTCCAAAAATGGCAAATACCTCAAACTCTACTTTTCTAAGTACTGGATCACAATCAAAACCCCTAACATTGTCCAGAGACGAATACCAACAATGGAAGGTTAAAATGGTATCATTTCCCAAAGGGATCCACCCAGGTATCGTTGAGTTCCTTCACAATCCTCCTTTTATTCCCACCAAACTCATTCCGAGAGTCCCTGCAACTTCTACTACTCATGAAATACTAGAGCACACCTTGATGGAATTTTCAAAGATGGACATACCCAAACAAAATCTCTAAAACCCTCATCATTAATTATACTAAAAGAGCGGTTGTCTTTAATACACAATCGTGCTAGATATTTTCGGCATTTTTCTTTATTAAACGAATGAGTTGCCAAATAGACACCCTTCTTTTCCCCCTTGACCATGGGCTTAAAATTCAAAGTACTTTGTTTTTTTGTAAAAAGGTGATAACTTGCATACCTTTTCCAAATGACCAACCATTGAACTTGTACCATTTTTCTTTGAATTACTTGCCATCTTGGTCTTACAATAGGGGCATTGAGAATATTTTCCACCATCTACTTCAATAAAATGATCCCACACCAAAGACCTCTTACCGCCCTTTCTTTCTTCAACATTCTCGCTCGAACCCTCGTTAGCAGCATCCGTCACATTCACATGTTCATCTTCCTTTTGTCTTGTACCCTCGTTAGCATTTGCTTGACTTGTTTTCATCTAACAAAGAAGGATAAGAGCATCTCAAAAATCAAAATTTTGAAGATCTGTAAACTAAAAAAAAGAGAACATTTACAAATTTTCTACAATACAATAAACTTAACATTAATGTGAAAACATAATGGTACTTAATGAGATTATAAAAGACATGAAAATTATCCAACAAATAATTATCCAAACAAGACATGAAAATTATTTTTGATCACTTTATTATGTTTACTTGGTCTTCTTTATCTACCTGAACTATTTTGGTACTTGCGTAATTTTGCTTAATGGTGAGAGTATCAATTTCAACAACTTTGTCATGTTACTTCCACTACATGTAAAATATCTAACAAATCCACTAACCACATTCAAATAAAACAAGATTTAGCCACCATTGAATTATGAATATGAGATCAACTTAATTTACTTTGAGATATGAAGACACTTACTAGCAAAGGTTCTCAGTAAAAGAATTCAAATAAAACAAGAACAAAAAACATTCAAATAAAATGAGATTTTGCCACCATTGAATTATGAATACAATATCAACTTAACCTTAGCTTTAGCATTCTGCTCAAAAAGTAGCCTCCAATTACAAGAACAAAAAAAAAAACAGTCAAGAATAATTGAAATCATGGAAACACCAACAAAAATCAATCAATTAAATTGAAACTGTAAACTCCAGCTGAGTTCAGATATAATCCATTAATGCATCAGCTGATACGATTGAAACTGAAATAATACATAACAACAGCAGAAAATGGTACAAGGGTTTTACATACAAAGTTACAAACGAAAAACTAACTTGGTGAAATCGTGTACCTCTCTGATTCAATAGATGAAAGTGATGAAAAAGTGATCTAGTGACTAATGAAACCGAACCAAAAAGTGATTTGGTGAAAAAGTGATAGGGTGAAATCGTGAGATTCAAACGAGATTCAACAGTGATCTGGTGAAATCGTGTACCTCTATGATTCAATAGATGGAAGTGATGAAATCAAGATTTGATCTGAATATCTGATGAAATCGTACCTCTAATTGAAATCGTGTATCTGATATTTTGATTCAGTCGACTTAGCCAATTTCAATTGAGAGAGAGAGAGAGAGAGAGAGAGGGAGAGCCAAATGTCGATTGAGAGAGGGAGACGGAGGGGGAACATGAAAAGTGACAAAAAGGGGGCAGGATAACATAAACCTGAGTTATAAACCTAATATTTTGGTTCGGTTCCTTAAGCGGTTCGGCTCGGTCCCTACATCAGTTCGATTCGATTGTGAGGTACAAAACCGAACCAAACAAAAAAAATCGGTTTTTAATATTCTAAAAACCAAAACCGTCGGTTTTAGCTTTGGTTCGGTTTTTCTGGTTTTTGGTTCGGTTTTGGTTTTTCTAGCTCTCCCCTAATAATCATAAACCTCTGAAGAGGTTCATGACTGTAGATGCTCTGAAGATAAAAATTGTAATAAATTATAAATTACAAATAGCTGGAAATAAATTGTAGTTTTTAGACCATGGGACCAAAATCATAAGTTTAACAAACTATAGGGAGAAAAAAGTAAACCGTAGTTTAAATATATGACCACGTGGCAATTGGTCCCACACGACGAAACTCCTTTTTCCCCCAAGCGCCATCCATCCTTGACTACTGTAGTTGGCGATGATAACCAGAGAGAGTTTGTTATCCCATATTTACCCCTACGTTTTGCAGAAAATTACTCGTACTCTCTGAATAAAAGAGCCCACTGTGTCAGGGCTAATTTCGTCAATGAGCTGTACCATTCCATCAATTCTTCAAATTAATACGTTAAAAATTAAGAACCCTAACCGACCCATCAGTTCTTCTTCGATACTTGGCTTTGGCTATACAAAATTCATCCAAATTAGGGCTTCTCGGATTGCAATTTGTTGCATTTGCAGTCATGAGCACCGGAGATTTCCTCAACCTTCATCCTTCTGAACTCAAATTTCCATGTAAGTGATAGTTTTCGTTTTCAATTTACTTTCCCCTTTTCATAATTTTGTATTTTGAGAAGTTGCGATTTGTTTGATAAATGCTATAATTTCTGTTGGGGAGTGTGGTTTGCGTTGTTTTAAGGGTTTTAAGTTGATCGTTGTGACTGGATTTCATGGTAGCTGAATAGATTTCTGTTTTGAAATCTGTTATCAATACAATTTAAGAGTCTTTTTGCTTGCTTTTAAAGTAGTCAACTTGAAATCCCCCTTTATCAACAAGCAGATGAAACCATGGACGAGATTAGGTAGATCGCTCGATAAAAATAATAGCTTTCTACTAAGATTAGTAAAATGAAAAACGTGTGAAATTTGAAGATAAAATTTCATGAAGTCATCAGATTCTTTCGAGTTATGTGGTTGTTTGGCATGATCTGTGAAGTGTTCAACCTACTACCTCATGTTTTTTTTTTTTTTTTTTTTATTTAGGATCTGTGTCTTATTTAAGCTGCCACTGAGAATCTTGATGCAGTTATCTTAACTTTGTTTTTCTTTTTCACCACATTATTTCAGCCCCCTTTAAAAAATTGATCCTATTCCTACCCAATAAGGGTAAACTTTAAGTAACACAATGAGCAAAAGATTAGGGTCTTGGTGTTTTGGTTGTAAAAGTCGAATTTTGGTGCAGAGGTACATGGGTGACGAAGTAGCCAAAGGTGGATTCAGAAAAACTTCCGAGCAGGGCCACAAATTAACTAACATAAAGTTAATTATAAGAAGCACATTTTACTTGAAAATGACGTATAAGTGGTTGTTTGTGTAACACTCAAGTGAGTGTCTCTTCTCTTTTTCCATTGTTAATGTTGCGGTTAGCCTGTTACCAAAATATTAAAAAAGAGGCAAAAAGTTTCGAACTTGCAAGCTGCAAATTGCAATATCACATGTAATGACACTACCGGTAATTTGCATCCACTTTTTATTAACTTATGGGAGCACAAATATAACAGAGCGGGTGCACCTTTGAGACCCATAAAGTTTTCTATTGCTTGGGGACAATAGAGCGGGTGCATGGGCAATACTCATTAGTAGAGTTAGGAAGCATCTTTTTAGAACTAATGTGATCGATTCCAAAATGTGATCGATTCCAAGGGTGTGTTTGATAATTGAAAGGGTTCAATTTCTGGCTGCTGCATTTTAGATTAGACTTTAGTTGCCACTCATAACTGATCATAAATCTAGAGCAGAATCAGTGCTTGCATGAGCTTGATTGCTTCTGGTAAACTGCTTTTTTCTACGCCTTTGAATGTTGATATGCCTTTCTGTGGGAAAAAATATGGATTGGTTGTTGTTTGTGATAGTTGAGTTGAAGAAGCAGAGCTCATGTTCCTTGCAATTGACCAACAAGACTGATCAATATATTGCCTTCAAGGTACCTAATTGTTATTTAAGTTTCTTTAGTTGCTTTGATTTATCGGTCTTGCATAAAGTTTGACAAGCTATTATTATGTGGTTGAAGGTTAAAACGACCAACCCCAAAAAATATTGTGTTCGCCCAAACACTGGAATTGTTTTGCCGAGATCGGTTTGCAATGTCACAGGTAAGAACATTGGGATTGTTTTACTGAGATCGGTTTGATTTATGTGCTTCAAGACGTGAAACCTTAATCTTTTCATAATAAAATGGTTGTGAATAGCCTCAGACCATCTCCAGCTGAAAGTGCTAAATATTGCACTGGTGCTACATTTTTGCACTCAAATTTTCATTATTCACCAGAATAGAACTAGTCAAGCTAGCATTTCCAACCGACTAGTGTTAGATTATATCACTATTATATATTTGACCTATATTTATTACAGGAAAGTTCAAATGTGAACCACTTTTTGGTTGTGAACGTGAGGACAGCCGAGAGCGCGACACGTGGCGTCTTTGAGTGTGGTCCCCTCCTTTAATTCAATGCCCTCCCATGAATCGCGCCTAGTCATCCGCCGTGGAGCTGACGTGGCGCCTAGTCATCTGCCACGTGTCGCGCTCTCGGCTGTCCTCACGTTCATAACCAAAAAGTGGTTCACATTTGAACCCACCTCATATTTATTAATTTATAACTATAATCTTTTTTGTGTATATTAATTAGTTAAATTGACCAAAGGGCCATTGGTCCAGCTATCCAGTATCCCAACCTTTTTTGAGGTCAGGGTTCCAACTTCATCAAAGGGAGGGAGAGTGTACGAGTTCAATATTATATACGTTAAAAAGAAACAGTTAAATTGTTTCTTGTAATGTATACTTCTTTCTGTAAAATTCTTTTATTTTGTAAATTTTCAATCTATTGAAACAAAAGATGTGTCAAGATTACATCTTATTCGAGTTAAAGTAAGGTCCATTTTCTTTTTCAAATGTTTGCTTATGCATGGACTATTTTTGACCCATCAACCTTTAGCACATTTTGATTATTAGCACTTTAGCACATTGGTTGGAGATGGTTTATAGCTAGGTAGCACATTGCTTGGAGATTGCTTCACATTTTTGTATTTTTTTTTCATCTTACCTTTTACATTATGTTAAGAAGACATGACTTCAAAATGATTAAAATTTTGATGTGTTAATTCACAATCTGAAACGATGACTTTTCTAGTTACAATGCAAGCACCGAAAGAGATACCTTCTGACTTGCAGTCCAAGGACAAGTTTCTCCTGCAGGCTGTTGTTGCACCTAATGGGGCAACTAATAAGGACATAACTGCTGACATGGTGGGTTTTCTTTTTTCCTTCTAGAAACTCTGTTTGTTTGTCAGCAAAACGATTACTCTATCTTTGTGTTCTGTAGTTCAACAAGGAGGAGAAAAAGGTTGTTGAGGAGTTCAAGTTGAGGGTCATATACATTCCTGCAAATCCTCCCTCACCTGTCCCAGAAGAATCTGAAGAAGGTTCTTCTCCAAGGGCTGAGGATGGTAGTCACAATTCTTCGTGGCCTGATGCTGTAAGCATTTGCTGTCGCCTCTCTCTTTCTTTTACATATATATATATATATATAGGGGCGGGNCATTGCAAACGTGAGGACAGCCAAGAGCACGACACGTGTCCCATTCAGTCTGAATAATACAGGATTATTCAGATTGAATGTTCATGCATTCTTCATGATGAATAATACCACATTCAGTTCATTATTCAGACTGAGTGATGTATTATTCATCATGAATAACGCATCTGAATAATCATGTATTATTCAGATTGAATGGGACACGTGTCTCGCTATCTCGGATGTCCTCACGTTCGCAATGAAAGATGAGTTTTCAGCCGAATTTTCATTTGTATATATATAGAGAGAGGTTCAAAGAGAACAAAGAGAACAATGTCAAAATTCGAGAACACTACAATAGATGATAGATCTCAACCTGTAAAATGAGATGATCCAACGGGTGTGATTAAGAAAGTGGTTATGGCGACCTTTTTGTTAGAATCCCCCTATTTTGTACTCTTTTTCGTGTTTCATGGTGTTCTTGTGTTCTCTAATTTTGACTCGGTTCTCATTTGAACCCAGCCTTATATATATATAGTGAAATCATCTTTGATTGCATTTGTGTAAGCTTGATGCATTTATTTGACTTTTATGAATGTTAGGCAACAAGATCCGTGGAGCCTAAGGAGAAGCTCTCCTCAGAGGTGAATACAATATTATTTTTCTTTCAAGAAACCTACTTGGATTATTATGAAATGTCGATGCAATAAAGTTATGGACTTTATTGATCTTATAATGTGCTTATTTTGTCATTTGTAAATCTGACACCCATTATTGAATCCTTATCTTTGAAGAAAAATCCTACCCATCACCAAACTCACGATGTGAGTTAATGCACAGTCTCTCTTTGGACAATCACTGCCTTCTTTCTCGGGAAGGAAGAAAGATGTTGATTTGATGGTGAAATTGGTGGTTGCGATTTTATATGTTTACTAGGTGCCGTTTGTTTTGTAAGAGGCCTGAAGTCTTATTTCACTTCTGATTAATAAGAGGTGGTGCTGAGAGATCTGAATCAATAAGACTGTTTTTGTAACGTCTGAATTGATTTCAAGTTGTTTTCGAAATCGACCGGAATTGAACTCGATTTGGGTCGACACCATTTGGAGGTCATATGAACTTTGGAGGTTGCGTCTTGAGAGAAAGGAGACTATCTGTGAACTTGAGTGGCGATTTAGAGGCGTTTAAGAGGCTAGGTTACCACTTATCGTTTCAGACGTATTTAAGAGTTAAGCGGGTCTGAAATCTGAAAAAAACAAACGGTCTGAATATAAAATGGTCTGATCGGTTAAGACTTAAGAAGTATTCAGAGGAATTTTTTTTTAAAACAAACAGCCCCTAAGCTTCTTGAACGAGTATGTTGTCTACATACAACTGAACACGACCAATGAACATGCGATGCACTAAATATCTGATTGGGTGGTTTTAGAAACTACTTGCCAAATGTTATGTAAAAAATGATAATGTTGACGATAAAATCATGTTATCATAGTAATCATAAAGTGTGAACCTTAGAGGAACCAATAAGATTACATAGTTGTCACTCGAATGTGGGTTTGAGTCACGGAAACAACTTTTGGGCAAAATGCATAGGGAAAGACTAGAAAGACATTCTTGATCTTATTAAAGCCAACGAGCGTTGGTGTATGTAGTAGCTAATGGAAATCTGTCCTAGGACACAATTGGCTTTGGTGTATATAGTAGCTAATGGAAATCTGTCCTAGGACACAATTGGCTTTTGCTACGGAGTTCATTTGGTGGGAGAGAGTAAGGTAAAAAGAATTGTAAAAGGTTTTCAGGTTTTAATTTGACATGGGTAGTTTAGTAATCTACCACCATCTTCCTGATATTGTTCCACGTTAAGTCCTTTTTCTGTGGTGAGATATGCTTCATGATATACTTATTTAAATGTTGCAGTCGTGGTCTATGATATCGAAGTTGACTGATGAGAAAGCAGCCGCCCTTAAACAAACCCAGAAGCTCCAACAGGAACTGGTATGTCTTTGCTTGCATATCATTACTAGCTGTAATTTTTGTATAATAAGATTCAAATTGATGGTCAAAATCAAAATGCATCACAAGTTTGCCATCTTATTCTTGTTTAGTGTAACGGTTAAATTCTTCATATTTCGTACCCATTTTACTACGTAAGCGAGTTTTCAATGTACATGGCATTAATTGAATTTGATGTGCCATTTATTTACAAGATGTCGAGATCTACTGATTACTGGTCAAAACTCAAAATGGTGCAGGATAGGAAGAATTGAACGTTTTTGCCATATGTTTGCTGCATAAACTCGTGTTAAACTTTGTTTTATTCGTTTGAATTGAATAGGAATTGCTGAGAAAAGAAGCGGTGAAAAGCGGTTCCAGTGGTTTTTCGATACTGTATCTGGTGTTGGTGGGTATAATAAGTTTTGTGGTTGGGTACTTTGTCAAGCAGACATAGAAGCAGAAGCAAGCAGTGGAATTGTGGATTTGTGATTCATTTTAGATGCAAATTTCCATGGTTTTGCTTTGCTACAAAGATTGTTTAATTTAGTCTTGTTGTAAGTTTAAAACAGATTCCGTACAGAGTATGATTTCGTAAGTTTGAACCCGAGTTCCTTGACTTTCGAGTTTTAGTATGGTTACCATTCAATGGAACGTTTATATTTTTCAAAGCTTAGAACATAGTCATTTACCGTTTGAAACAGTTTAGACAAACTAGCTGATAAAACGAGTGTTTTGAACACAACATCAACAATTAGAGCTTCTTATATGCAAAAAGAAGGGTTTGTAAGTCCTTATAGTTATGGAGGTCTTGTAAGTATGGCAACATGTTTTGAGTTCTGGTCATCGTTTTTGCAGACTTATAGTTTTTGATTTTATTCTATTTTGTTTTAATGGATTTAATTATGATAAAATTATTAAAATAGTTGATGGTAAAAGGTAGATGGGACCCACGAAGAGTTTTTTGGATACTGTTTAGTTTGAGGGAAATTTTGAATTTCAAATGTGTTCATTTAAAGACAAATATAGGATTTTTATTTTAATTTTTATATATAGGATTTTATATCTAATAATATTTTATAATATATTTAAAAAATTATTTTATAATGATTAATTAGTACAGGTAATCTAATTATTTTTTTATAATTATTTATAATTTATCTAATAAATTTATTAAGAAAAGCATGGATCTCAAGTCCCTTTTAAGTCCTATAAATCAAGCATATCAAAAACTTTAAATCCAATCCTCGAATTTCATATCCTTCAATAAGATCTAAACCTATCAAAATCATTCATCAACTAAACGTCTTCTTACGTTGTTGTTTTAACCAATGTGATTAAAAATGCAAAATCTTAGTCACTTCATTGTAGATGATGTTAAGGTAACTTTAGGCTTCTAACGCCTCTTAAAATAGTCATGTTTGATAACGAATTAAAGATTGATAAGATACGTGACAAATTAAATGATTTAAGCAAACTTATTTAAAAATAATCGGAATTATAAAAAGAATCAAAATGTGTAAAGAGGGCCCTTAGAGGGAGGTTTTTTCACATTTAATGAGAAAATCAAAAAAATTAGTAAAAATAAGGCTCTTTTTTTTTTCAAAAGTGTGGTAATCGGGCATGCCAACCCCGATCCTTTTGTTATAACAGTCCAGCTGCCATTCGCCCTGCCATCAGGTAAAAGAAGTCAAAAGAGAACGAGGTTTGGAACCCCAACCCCTTTTCCTTTTTCTGCCACCCACTAAATTGGTTGACCAACTTAACTCATAGAGATCAGGGTTTGGAACCCTAACCCCTTTCTTGGATAAAGAAACAAATCCTTTTATACTTTTATGAGAAGTCATTATTATTTTTAAAGTGTAATTTTGTTATATATTATCATTTACATTTTAATTTCAAAATTATCTACTCTCTGTAAAAGTTTAGTAGAAATGAAATGAGATTAGATATTATATTAGATCCATCAAATTTCAATTTATTTGACAGGTTATTTTTATTCAAAATTATATTTTAATGGCTTGAGTTTTTTAATGAGAGTGAAAGTTATAGTAACAGATGGAAGAAAGAATCTTACCTTCTCATCAACCCTAAATCACACTAAGGTTGTTTTTGTTAAACTATCTTATAAAGCTGGTAGCTGGTAAACTAGTTAATGAATAATTTATGTTTGACAAAAACTACCTTATGAGTATGTAAAAGGACCAAAGAGGGGTTTATTGTGGTATAATAATTAATATTAATAAGGGTATAATTGGAAAAGGATACAAAAAGCTCCTGAAATGCTATTCCAACTATCGTTTCAATACGCTGACTAATAAAAGTATCTTATAGTCCATCCAAACATGTACTAGCTTATAAGCTAGCTTATTTTTGTCAAATACAGCCAAATAAGAAACATTTAGATGCATCGGATCAATAAATATGATTAATTGTCTAAATTCATTTGCTATGTTTTCACCTTCACTCTTTTTTTCACAAGATCTTTCATTTCAGAAAATTAATAATTGTTCTTTGGTTTTGTTTGAAAAGAATACTTATGTTGACTTATTTTGTTTATGCAGATACATGACCTACGCACCCGATTATGCTTACCAACAAGTAAGTTATTATCTGATGAACATATTTCAAATTATATATAGAAAAATACACTTGTGATGTACAAAAATATTGCATATTGGTGACAATTGTATTGTAGGATCTAAGTGGTTATTTAGGGATTTGAACTTAATTATGTATTTACCATAATAAATTAAAATGGATATAGTAATATTTTTTAAACAAAAAGACATAATAAAATTAGTACAACAACCATTCTTTTTCTTTTGACTACATAATGAATTTGGTCTTCAAAACATTATGACATACATTAAATTCTTTTGACCATGCAATTGTCACCTCACTCTTAGTCTTCATGTGAAAATGAAGCAAGTAGTTTTTTGTCACCTAGCTCTCTTTCAAAGTATAACAACTGCAGTATATAGAGACAAGAAAGGGGTTGGGGTTCCAAACCCCGATCTATTTGAGTTAAGTTGGTCAACCAATTCAGTGGGTGGCAGAAAAAAGAAAAGGGGCTGGGGTTCCAAACCCCGATCTCTTTGGACTTCTTTTACCTGATGGCAGGGCGAATGATAGCTGGACTATTGTAACAAAGGGATCGGGGTTGGCAAGCCCGATTACCACACTTTTGAAAACAAAAAAAGAGCCCTATTTTTGCTAATTTTTTAATTTTCACATTAAATGTGAAAAAAACTCCCTTGGAGGTCATTAAAATGTGATATAAAGAAAGCTTTTTAAGAAACTAGCTTATAAGCTAATTTTATGGTTAATCAAATCAAACTTTTTCAGATGGCTTAAAAAATAAGCTAGGATGTCGAGGATGACCTGATTAGGAACATATAGCATACCACTCACGCCAATTAAAAGGTGCCCTGTCGACATTCCTCTCAAGAACTTGTGCACGACTCCTTGGTGGTTGCCACCGCTCTTATATGTATCTTCCTTGTGGTTGTCCTTTGTATATGTAATTGTGGCAATGGGTGATGGAAACAATGACATTCCAGATGACGATTCATTTGTATTCAGGTGGTGGTAGTAGTGGGGATGACAGCAATGTTGGTGTTGGCAGTACCGATCTTCGGCAGTGACCATCCAATTGAGGTTATTTGGAGCGATGACATATCTCTTGGAAATATATGCTCCAATGAGTCCTCCCAAAATGAATGAAAACAGAGACCATTTCTTTTCCTCCTTCGAATTTGTACAAAGAATTTCATTTGTTTTGTAATATTATTGAAAACAGATCAAAGTTGTCTTCTTCTTCTCCAAGCCTATTTTCTTGGATCTTGAACCACAAGTTTAACTATTTATTCAAGAATAAACCCGTTATACAAGCAAATCTTTCTTGGGTGTTTGTATATAAAACATTGGAGATGTAAAAAGAATATGATGAGTATAAAAATAATAAAATAAGCTACTATTTCAATTCTTCATTTTGTCATAATGGAAGTTTATCTTAATGTCTACTTAGTGTGACAATGACTTTTTTTCTTCCTTAATTAATGTAACAAACTTTCAACAAGTGAAATGTTTTTGTATTAACGAATGAAGAGCGATCAAGGAAAACGTTTCTTTGATGTTAGGGTTATTAGTATCGAAGAGGGCAACAATTAGAATTAAACCGAAAAAACAAAATGATATAGGGAAGGTTGAGATGGAAATTGAAAAAGCAAGTCACAAAACAAAAACAAAGGAGAAAGCAGGTACCAAGGAGGTTAACCCGCATGGCACCCGCCAAATACACCGCCAAAATCCATCCGTACGCCCGCACATGCAAACCAAAGCCTTGCAATGAGAAGTCTCAATATTTAACGAACGTTGACCATCCATGCAAGTCCATAAATTCTTATCGGTTTGTTTTATTTACATGTTTTTATTATTCTATTCCTTTTAAGTTAATTTTATCTTTCTTAATTCCAGTCAAATTAGGATTAGATTTAATTTGGTATATATTTTTTCTTAGTTCAATATTATAAACAGGGTTTTAATTGTTTATGATTGTAACTCAGTTTTTAATCAATATAATTTTCTCTTCAAGAGTTTCTGATCAAAGATTTAGACGTTTGTCGCTCATTCCGCAAAATATTGTTGCGTCACAGAATCCCTAAAATATGAAGGTGAAAAGGAAGGAAGATAGGAATACGTGAACTTTTAGATAAACTAAGGCAAACTGTATCTTTGAAAATACAGGTTTTAGTGGTTTCTTTCAAAATTTTCATACAAAACATCAATTTAGTATCGATTTCTTAATCTTGATTCCTTGAAATACGCTTGAATTCATACTCTGCTTCTTTTGTGAAAATGATCAATAAAAGTATGTATACTCTCCATCAAATTCAAAGGTCCATCAGATTTGCATTATTTGTTCCTACTTCAAATAGAATCTGTAAAGACCCGAATCCAGTTTTCATACATTTAACAGAAAACACCTGATTTTTAAACAAAA
>LUCG01304439.1:0-11835 GCA_001633085.1 Carthamus tinctorius
TAACCGGTTGCGCAGGTCACAATATACACAATAACAAAAATAGTAAAGTTTGATACATCAAAAAGCATTTTTGATAGGTGGATACACACAATAACATTTCTGGTATAGTTTGATACATTTTGGAAAACTATCCCCTATTTATAATTAATTTTCAACTACATATTTACAAACTAAACAAAAAATTATAAAATATCATTCCAAAGAAACTATCATTTATCATTATTCATATGCTAATTCCAGAAGTACATTCGATGAACCAAACAAAAAGTTCAAAGAAAAGAACTTGTATAATATAATTCCATTACCGTCCTCTAGTCGTTGTTTGGATTATGTGATGATTGTTTTTTACCACCTCATTTGCTACGCTAACCAACTCTTATGGTTTGTTGCACGACCGTGTTCAACTTTAAGGGGTTGTTTGGATCGTAAAATTCAAATGAATTTGATGGAATTGGAATGACAAATTCCTATGACCAAAATGTTGATGTTTGGTTCATGGAATGAACTTGATGGAATCCTTTGAATTCCATTGCATTCCACAATTTAAGGAATTGAATTCCTACCAACCAAACGTGTGGTCAAATTCCATTTTAATTCCTTTAAAGTCAAATTTCTTTGATGGATTTCATTCCATCAAATTCCATTATGCGAACCAAACACCCCCTAAGGTGTTGTTAGGTTTGTGGGATTGGATAGGATCTCGAAGAATTTGGAACTCAATTCATTCCAATCTCATGTTTTGTTTGAATGATTGCTTGAATTTGACATCCCAAGAACATACAATTTATAAATCCCATGGGAGTTGTTTGTATTTCCCTGGATAACGTAGAATTTGTGTAATAATGTTTTAAAATATGTTGAGAACATTTGTTGTATAATAATCGATTAATAAAAAGGTAATTTCATTTTTTATAATTATTTATAAGTTGTTTTAATAAAATATTTAAGAAAATGAAATTCAATTTTATTCCAAATCCTAAAACCAAACGCACCAAGATTCCATATCCAAATCCTCCAATTCCAAATCCTTCCACAAAACTTAAATCTCCTCAAAACCGTTCCATCTAACCAAACACCGGCTAAAGGCATTTCTTGATGCACTTCCAATTCAGGGGTTGTCATAAGCTTGACATGTGTTATCACTTTACCAATGATCACAAGCTCTTTTCCTGTGTGCTATTCTGAATTTGTCAAAACGAGAACTTGCCTTTTGTGGTATTTCTTGATATGATTCCAGTTCAAGGGTTCCTCATAAGATTGCAACATGCTAGATGGATAACAATCATCTTGAATAACTCGTGAGCTCCTTCAATCGTCTCCATAAGAGACTTGAAATGTGCTATTAACGATCACAAGCTTTCTCCGCTATGTTCTTATTTACACGTTCTTCTCCTTGATTTGTCAAAACAAGAACTTGTCTTGTATAGTACTTCTTACCACACTTCCAATTCAAGGGTCTTCCATGAGCTTGCAACTTGCCATACGGATAACGACTATCTTAGATAGCTATAAGCTTCTTCAATTGGTCAGTCTGACAAATTTCGAATTGGCTATTAATAACCAAAGCTCATATCTGATATGTGCTTTTGCATGTGCCCTTTAAAAACAAGAACTTGTCTTGTAAAACATTTCTTGGAACACTTCCAATTCACTAGGTGTCCGTAAGCTTGTAGCATGACAAGCATATTGGATACCCTTGAGTTTCTTCAATCAACATGATGAACTTGAAAGGTGCTATCAATGATCACATGCTCCTTTCTGCTATGTACATTTATCTCCTAGATTTTTAAAACAAGACCTTACCTTCCCAATATTTCTTGATGTACTTTCAATTCAAGGGTTTGTTCATAAGCTTGCAACATGTTAGATGGATAACAATCATCTTGGATAACTCATGAGCTTCTTCAATCATCATTTGATAAGCTTGAAATATGTTGTCAATGATCACAAGATCTTTTGCACTATGCACTTTATGTATGTTCTTCTCAAAGCAAGAACTTGTCTTGTACCCTGGGTAGATTTCAATGATTTTATTTGCAAGACTTCATATTGACATCACATTGTTTGAAGTTTTGCCTTTCAAACAACTTTTCCTTTAAATGACATCAAGAAGGCATCCCAAGCATGTCGTTGCTACCTTCTCAATGATTTCATCATTCATCTCATTTCATGATGAGTAAAATAAACTTTGTTCATGATCTCTCAACAAGAACTCTTCTATGTTTTGCTTGCATTTGTATCAAAGCCCTAATCTATTATCTTGAATAGTTTATGAATCGTGTCATAACATACTAAAGTAACAATTGTGTGAATACCTCCACTGAAGTATGCATAAAAAACTACCCAAGTATATTAGCAACGATATCTGATAAAATCACTTCCATATTTTGATACAACAAAAAATACTTGTCACGTGAGCAAAATTTCATGATCCACGAAGATAGAATTTCAATGTCTTGTTATGTTCATAAATGCATTTTAGATGATTTAAAGTATGTGTTCATGACTTATGAACGGTGAACATGATGTTTGACACATGATTTTACTATAGGTTATAATATCTTATACATGAGTTGCATCCAAGACGAAAGCCTCTTATATGTTATACCAAATAGGAGTGGTCTATCCAAGATGAAAGTATATTAGAATTCTTCCCGCTTAAAAAGATAAGTAATTTTTCTTATGACGGGAAGGGAAATGTAAGGACTTCCGTTCATGACAATTGTTCTAATGTTGGTGTTAGTTAACAAGACAAGATGGAGGGTTGTGCAAAGATAGCTTCAAGAAGGAAGATGTTATTCTTGATGAAAAACTTGTACACCAAAATATGCACCAAGGATGCCTTTAGATACTCGCAAAAACAATCTATGTCGTATTTCAATGTTGAGAGCATCAAAAAACCAACAACCACCACAGTAATTAACAACCTACCAAGTTAAAGAAATGCTAACCAATATTTAATTGAAAGCTATAACTCGAAATTATGTCGACAAAAAAAAGATTTGGAAAATAACAAAGGGAACCACAACAGATGAATGCTTCACAAGTGGTGCATGATCACTTGAAAAGAAACATTACACCCAATATTGTTCCTCCATCTCCACAACATACAAATAGTATAACTTAAGTTAATTATCCTAACACATATAGATCATTATCCAAATAACAAAGAGAGATCCTAAAAAGATATGTTGTAGGTTGGAATGTTGCGTGACAAAGGGGCACGTAAGAAGGAAGTTTGAAGTTGCCAAAAACAAAATTGTTTGCATTAAGGGGAGATTGGGTGGTTTAGACGCATTCGCATTAATGGCAATACCGGCAGGAGCCGATGGAAAGATTATCAGCTCCAACCAAGAGTTGGAGGGATTTGTGTTTTTCCTTGCATTTTGTGTTTAAATGTGCCTATTTTTTTCTTTCTTCTTTCTTTTTCTGTCACTCGCTATTTACTAGTCTCGGATCTTATTTCCTTTTTGCTCCGAATCAGGCACAACTTTGAGATCTTCATGGAAATGATCGCTCTGCCTTCAGAATAGAAGTCAAGTCAAGTTACATCTCCCCCCCCCCCNAATATAATTTTTGTTTGCATTAAGCTTATTTTACCCATCAATCTACCCTCCATTTAGTAAAATTCTAACCCCAAATTTGGAAGTATTATTTCATCAATTTCTTATTTGATGCATCTTGGAGGTGCTTCCTAGATAATTAACCATAAATTACAAATACCATTTCCTTGTATTCACTTGAGATGCTAATTACGCCGACATTGGAAGTGGCAAACTAACAATGCAAAGTGATGATGACATAACGGAACTATGTAACAAGTAACTTGAAACATGATTGACGAGGAATCATTGACAAAACAATAAGATGTTAAAGGCAAAACATATGTGCAACTAGAGTAGCCATACCTTAGAGATCATGGTATTTTTATTTATATTGACACAAAAACCAAGTTCCTCCCTTTATCCTAGAACCTACCTTCAGATATTTTCTCTCGTACATCTTTCTATCATTCCGAGAAGTTACAACCGACAACCCGGTAGTTAATCATTGCTTGTTTCTTTTCAACAATACTATAAACTATGTCCCCTTTTGTTATATTAACTACACTTATCCTATTTGCAGGTAATTTTTCATTAAACTATTTAGAAATTGAAACTATAAATCCTCCCATATCTCCAACGGAAGCTCCTCTATTGTTCTAAGCTACCATGAGACTTTGAATTAGTTATTGACCTTCTCAAGTTGAACTGATGGGTATACGTGTGTGTATGTGTCTTCTACATCTAACTTCCAATAAAATCAACACTTTTTCCTTCTCATTGTTAGTTACATTGTGCAACTCTTTATTAGCCATTTCTTAATTCTCCTTCATTTGAGTAGAAAGCTAGAAGTTTGCATGAAGATGAATAGGCCCCTAACAAGTACATAAGAATCCCTCATTTAACCAAATATAAATACAAAATCTTAACCCAATCGTATCACAAATGTATCTAATAGACCTTGCTTATGATGGGATCTTTTTTATAAGTTCATGTGAAAATTCGATGCCATCGACCCTTTCTAGGTGTGGAAAGATTAAGGTTGCACAACAGTAGATAGACCTTGCGTTAACCATAAATGCATTTAGATTATGACATTATGTTCCCTTTTAACAAATTGTATTTGGGTTAAATTTACTGGATAAAGAGAAAAACACCTTTTGAAAGTCCATGTGGACATCATTGGACCTCGATCAGTGTAAGAACATGATTCAGGTTTAATGTTATATTCCTTCATCAAAATACTTATCCAACATGTTTTTCTTAATAATCATCAACTACAGATATATTAAAACCTGTAATATACAAGCCTAAATTAAATATCCAATTTAAGACTAAAGTAGTTAACCTTGTTAACATGATCTAATCAATAGAACCACCATGTCAGCAGCTACTGGGCATGTAAAGAATTTTAGGAGAACATGCATGAGGTCTAGAGTGTCTCTACCTTCATTTCTTAAGAACAAGTACCAAACTACCAATCTAAACTATCAAATGAAAAATCAAAGATGATGCAACACTGACAAAACAAGCCCAAATAATTTAAGAACAGCAACAATGGCAGCAGAGTTATATAAACTCATGAAAATTGCAAAAACCAAGTGCATTCCAGAGTCTTGGATACTTCTAAGTTGATTAGTTAGAAGCAGACTGTCTATATGTTATATTAGTTATGACCAAAAGATCAAGATCCTAAGACTCTAGAAATAACTTTCAGAATGAATAAAGCAATGGTTTAGGTGTTTCAGTGATCAAAACAGAGTTTTAACACATCAATGTTTTGGGCATACTGACAGTTGCAGAGACGATCAATACAGTTGCTCAAAGAAACTACCACATAGAGCACTCGGATCGTGCCATACGAGAATGAGATTCTGAGAGAAGCTTGAGAGAGAAAAATTGGCAATATACAAGACTCCAACAGATGAAGATGTATGCCAACCAACTACTGAGAGAAACCAAATAAGAACACCTAGATACTGACTTGCATGTTTCTTTTTGATAGTATACAAGCCTACACATCAACATGCTCTGAGCATCACATTTACTGTTTCTACGTATTCAGGAATCCATGACATGCTTTACGAGTTCAAGATTTCCTGACAGGATTTTCATATGCTAAAAAATTGGTTGCGTTCCTCGCACAAGAATTGGGAAAATAATTTACGAACTAATGCATGAGAGAGAGAGAGAGAGAGATGACTAGGGGGGAGAAGGGAATGGAGCGAGTTATAGAAAAGGGAAGGGAAAGAGGAACTTTACCTTGAGATTCCGCACTTGGTGTGGACATCCTGCAGGAATAAAAACTGCCTCTCCCAACCTTTGTTCAAAAGTCCATGGTTCTATACCTAAAGATTAACAATCATCTCGTTAGTTACAGTTATGGATATATGTATATATATGGCAGAAAGAAAATTGGTAACTACCAACCATATTCCTTTTTTAGCTTCCTTTTATGCTCCACTGTCAAGTAAAATGTTTGATCATGAATTGGGTGATAAACCTGCACAAGACCACTCAAGCCTCAAGGGTTACGCCAAAATATATAAATTCTTTTAAGTATACATTAGCTGATTACCATTCGCTATTTGTCAAAACTTCAAGATATAAGCAATAGGAGAAGTATAAAAAACACATCTAGTAAATGGTATGCAGACGTACTTGATCAACAGGGCAACAATATGTATGTCGGAATTCTTTGGAGTGCTTCCTTAGGTATTCCTGTAACTTAGGCACATCTGCTCTTCGGAAGATGTCCCAAAGAGCACTGCCTGTTTCTTCGTCATCCTCTTCTGCAGCAAAACCACTCAAACTGCATGCATATTGTTTATCCACTGAACCTCCACTTGGTTCCCTTTCGACAGTTTCTTTGGTTGTGCTCACAATATGATCAGACTGTTTCCCCTCGTTTGAACTACATTCATCTTTCTTTACACAAAATTCATCAACACGTCTAGAAAATATTCCACTCCTCTCTCTTTCATCTTGAGCTCTGTGTCTTCTCTTTAACTCTCTAATTGCTAACTTCTGATTATCACTTATTGATACTTCAGCGGTGTGTGTCAACACGTTCACCTGCAACAAAAGATACATCAAAACTCATACATGATAACAGTAAAATATGGTAATGTATATCAAGGAATGACAAAGAAAATATGAAATCATACGGCATCTGACATATCACAATGAAGCTTAGTCACAGAGTCCCCTCTTCCAAGTTCTTCAGCTATTCCGTATGCAATATATGTCTTTGGACCAAGATCAGGTTTTAGGATTCCTGGTGGTAACTTAACCGCAAGATTGAGAAAACCTGCCCTTGGATCAGTATACACTGGGAAAGGCAATGCACTAATAAATTCATCACAATGGCGTGGTAGAAGGTCCTCGAACTTATCAGATGGGGGCCAATCTTTAAGCTTGAGCATCTCCGGCCAGGAATTCACATATTGCCTTCCTTCTATATAACCTTTAAAAAATTTCCTAGTACTGATTTCAACCTGCATGTTCCAAAAAATTTAGTTCAAAAGGCCATCAAATCAATAGAGTACAAAACAACATATGTTTTCCAGTCACTAATATCCAAAATAGATACCACTTCAAATGAAGTAATATGAAAATATATTAGATTAATCAATACTTCAAAGGTGAGTTACTCTTCGAGGAACATTCAAAATAAGAAATATTAGCTGGTTGCACCACCACAAAAGAGAAGCCAGAATTACCTCACAATCAGCCAAGCAATCTATAGCCTTCACTTGTGACATCTTCGAACTGACATTTGGGTCCAGATGCTCACATAATGCACGCCACATAACCATGGGTTCCCAGCTTAAACCAGTTGTCTGCTCTAAGACCTTCCTGACAATAACCGGTTCACCTTTAGCCCAGTGGCAACGAAAGCGAATGAGCTCCTCGCCAGTTAGAACGTCTTCAGCAGCAGGCCAGTACAGGTAATTATCATCTGATTCTTCTCTGTTGGCCGCTTTGAAATATCTATCATCACCGGTTATAAAAGAATTTGACATAATGCTTGGTTGATCAATTCTTAGTTCGTTCGATATACCCTTTGCTTTTGCTTCCAATGTTGAAATCCAGTTCTTTGGTAATATACGCTTGAGCTCCAACAAACAGTCACCGCATCCACCCATTTCTTTTGGAGCACAAAACAAAATCCCATCATCTTCAGCTACCCATTTGATCACAGGATTGCAGTGGCTAGTTGGACTATTTTCACGAAATGAATTTTCTACTGGCTCTCCACCATGAATATAATCAAAACCTCTATCAAAGTATCCAAAGTCTACTTTTCTTTGACTAAGAAGACCACTCTTCCGTATCTCACGACAGCAACTAAGGCATAGCTCGAATGAGCATTTTGAACAACTTCGATGAAGATCAATGATCGATGTTGAACAGTGGTTGCTGCTCCATGAAAACAATGTACACGGAATTAAGATAGTTGCAAAAGATTTAGTCATTCACTTATATGGAGATATTTACAAGAAAATTACCAATAGACACGTTCATCATTGTGACAGCTAGTCTGCCCTATTTCAATTGAAGACTCAGATCCACCTGCATACCAGAAACGTCTCCACTTAGTTAAAAATATTTAATCAAATGGAAAATAAGAGGTTATCCAGATTTACTTTTAAATAATTACCTTGAATAAGCGCTTCCACGGCTATCTCTGCAAGTTGTTCTTCACGAATTTGTGTCAGAAACGGGAGGAGTGAGTTAATTAGATAGTGAAGATGCTGCAACTTCTCAGTATCAGTGAGATCTGTGTTTGACATCTGGTATCAAAAGAAGATGGTTAGGACATTGGCCTTCTGGCTTCGCTTATATGACACTTCCCTATTTGGCAGAACACATAGCAAACCTTAAAATTTGACTGTAAGCACAAGTTGCAATTGCAGTTTCCACGGCAAAAGGGACATAACTCTGCAACATCTTCTTCTGAAAATTGTGGATACCTGTCAAGAAATAGAAGCCATTGACAAGGAAGACAGTATCATCTCACATTAGGACGAAGAAACTCGAAATAGTAATGACTAATACTTTGAAAGGGGGGATGCCAGTACGGTTACCATTGCTTGATGCACTGGACACAGTATAGTGTTTCTTTACATTCAGTGCAGGGAACCACGATTTTTCTATCATTCCTCTTACATTGATGACACTTCAGATGCTCCTTTCCAATTTTCTTATCCTGGTAGATTATATAGTGCTGAATATGAGAGAAACCCTACGAAATATACAGGTGAAGAGGATCAAAGAGAGAATATGTACCTTCATGTTGTTAGCTGTACTTGTACTGCCACCTGATGAAGCAGAACTACAACCTCCTGATTCCCTTGGTCTTCTTGTCATTTTTGTATCATTTGAACTACTGCTTCTACTAGGATTAGATTTCACAAAAGGCATTTGCTTTTTCTCTTCTGTGAATTCAATATCATTTTCAACTCTCCTGTTTTTCAAACTTCCATGTGTCTCAACGTCCTTCAACTTATGGCGTTCCACTGACGTCGAAAATACATTTTCATCTTCATCAATGTCATCATCACCACCAGCATCATCATCTTCTTCTTCTACCTCATCTACACCAGCGTATTCATTTTCTTCTTCATCATCTTCATTCACATACTCATTTTCTTCTTCATCATCTTCAGTGGTGTATTCTTTTTCTTCTTCATCGTCTTCATCTTCCCATTCCCCATAGTAAAAACCATTTTCAACGAGTTTGCTTTTATTAGAAACAGTACGGCGCCTTCTTGAGATTCGCTCATCATGTGAGGTACTATTAAAATCATTTTGTTTGCTCTGCTTGCTGTCGATGAGTTCCACTTCCTCTTGGTTTTCTTCCCAGTTTTTAGTTGTTGTGGATTGCTTTTCATTAGAAATTTCTTTCTTGTTTGAATCGCCTATGCTTTTCTTTGAGGATAGTTTCTCATTTGAAGCTCTGCAGTCTTTATCCTTCCTTCGCATATTTTTTTTAGATTTTGATCTTCTACACGATGAATAAAGAGTGAAGTCATCATAGTCACCGTCTTCCTCATTATAATCCGCATCAGAGTCACTGGCATCATTTTTCACATTCACAAAAGTTTTCTTGCTTGAGGAGCATTTCAATTTCCCATTAAAGCTTTTGATTCCACAATTTCTTGCTGCCTTGATTGAACTTTTCTTTTGTGGTATTAATGACCCCTTACTGATTTGTTCATCTGCTTCGTTCTCTTCGGATTCATCAGAGAAACATCTTACGACAGAAGTACTGTGCTTCGGGACGATGCTCCGACCACGAGAAGTTTTAGTTGCTGCACTGAACATTTCTTTCTGGATAGGAGTTCTTGTCCTTTTCATTGATAACCCCTGACCATGCCCTTTTTCAGAATCCATGAGCTCTTGGACCTTTCTCTTTCTTCCTAGTCTAAGACCACTGGTAGAGACTTTTTGTTTCACATTAATTCCTCTAGTAGTGTATCTACTCACTTGATTTTCTTTTTGAATTAGCACCTCCATCGTTACTGCCAACACAAAAATGTACAAACACATTTAGAAAAATAGAAATAGCCTATAGTGCTGGTTCATCCAATACATGGACGAAAAATCAACAATTCTTCTAAGATGCACAGTCGATTAACAAATTATGCAATGCTTTTCTTGTTATTTAAAACTGAACTCAATACAATTGAATTGGAAGAATGCTGTAATTTTGATTATAAGATGCAACTAGCCCAATTCAGAATGTCACAACCAACGCATGACATGCTATCATTCTTGTTATCAGACACCCAAAAGTTGAGCTCAAATTGACTCGCCCAATCAATAAATCTTGATTTTGATGTATATTTCTAAATAATGATCATGGAAGCATCAATGATACAATATAATACAATGCATCAGACATTGTTAAATCAAGTAAAAGAAATCTGGAAAATAACTTGGCTGGGTCATGGAAATCAATGAAAATGAGTTGTGGAATTGAAAAGACATATACCTTATTTAGCAGTTACACCAATGTTATATAACCATCAGCATGCATAGGCAATTAGGCATCATTAAACAAAGATATCCTATGAGAGAAAAATTTAAATAAAAAGGCAAATATATATCTTTTGGGCATAGAAATATTATAATTAACCATTCAAATTATAGCTAAATAAGGACAGACACCTTGTGGTTTTGAGCTGCTAGAGTATAAAGCCAAATTGAGCCTCATTGAGAACCAAAAGATTCTACATCTAAGAAAGAAACTAGAACTTAAAGCTTTCCCTAACAGTGGGAAGACCAAACAAAACCAGCGCAGTATATATCCCACAAAAGTATTATACTTTGAACACCAATTAAAAGTTGTCTCCTCAAACACAAAACTCAATGTCAGTGTTTATGAATGAATAACAATGACTCTGCAAGACATTGCCACCAACCTATTGTCTTCAAGTTACTTTCTGATCCCATATCAAATGGGTTATCCGAGTGACCTCAATTTGCAAAAATCTCACCCTAGGTATGGTTTCTAGACTCTTTCTAAAAGAACTTCTGTAATGAAAAGTTTCAACTCCATACACTTTCTAGCAACTACGAAAGAAAAAGTTAAATAATAACAAAAAACAAAACGACCACAAGAAATCGGATTATAATTACTATAGGATGGTTGACTCAGGTCAACTTCCCCAGTCAACAAATCAATTAGACCCAATGCATAAATACATTCAGACACAATCTCGGCATTTATAGGTTAAATAGGCGAAATCAATACTTATTCAGCTTTCATCCACCTGTTCCATATATTGAATCCCAAATTCCTCAACTAGGTGTAGAAAATTACTCGCATTTATGTATAATCGAGAAAAAACCATAGCAAAACACGAAAAAGAAGCCCTATTTGAAGTAGATGATATCGAGAAGAATATCAACTCACCAAAATCTTGAAATCGATCCGATTTGAGCGCTGGAAATCACGAAAAAGATGATGATCAATGGAAAAAGAACAAGGAGATTGGATGTTTGGAAGAGGAAGTGATTAATTGTGGGTAGAAGGCGTTAGGTCAAAAGTCGAAGAAGAATTTACAGAGAGAGAGAACACATTCTGGAATTGTAATCTTTTGTGTTTATGTTTGAGAGAGAGAGAGGGATAGGCATGGAGAAAAACAGAAAGGATTCCAAAATACCTCTTTTTATGAGTTATGATTTTCAATTATTTGGAGGATCTATCTTGGGAAATTATAAAGAGAAAATAATTAAAGTAGCCAATATGGAAAATCCAATTAATCTCCTAGCCACCCTCTCC
>LUCG01304452.1:0-10720 GCA_001633085.1 Carthamus tinctorius
GTCAGCCTTAAAAAATAGGTATAATGTGCACAAGCAGAATTGAACCCACAACCTCTTGTACACAAAACAAGGAGTTATCCACCACACTAACAAAGCATTCATTATTAATAATCTGTGAAAAAAATATTTAAGGTAGTTCTTCTAAACTTTTTAAGGTAGGTCCCAAAAAAAAATTATATAACTTCTAATAAAAATGGAAAAATTAGGTATACCTACCCAAAGGGTGAATTTATGTTCTGTCTCATGCTGCGCCAAACATAGGACAATGAATTTTGTTACGTCCTGTCATGTCCTATCCCACGTACCAAACGCAACCTCAAATAATTGTGTTACTTTGAAGGTAAAATATTTTACAATAAAAAATCAAATATGGTATTTTTGTTCCACTTCTTTGTCGTAGCATTTATCACTATTACTTATAAAATTAAACAAATAATGTGAAGATTTATTCATAACATACCGCTAGATTGTTGCTTTGTCTTTCTCTCCTCTCTATAAAGTTTGAGTAAATTAGAGCCTTCCATTTAGTTACTCCTATTCATTTTGGTCTTTTAACATTTGTAAAAATCAAATACTAACTTATGAAGTCAAATAAATGAATTTATGAATTATCTAACCTTTTTTAGAATATTTTGAGTAAGATGTCATTTACCCAACGCTTACTCGGGCATGCACTCAACAAGTCACATTAACCTGCAGAGAGCAAGAATCTTACCCGGTGGAAGTTAAGGCAATGATCGAGAGTTTTCCCTACTAAGTGATGGCCAAGACTCTTACCACAATTAACACTTACCAAAAAAATTGTAGCATATAATACCTTTTTTATGAACTAAAATGTTACCCAGTAAAATAATCCTACTGAATTTTATCAGTAAACGCTTACCCAAATAATAACCGATGCCTAACTTACCTTTTAGACTATTTTACTTGGTTTTTGTTCCATTGTACACGAGCTAGATTAGCACAACGTTGACAAGTGTGAGTGATTTTCTTATATTTACGTACGTTTACTTATTTAAGTTTTCATAAATTACCGATGATGAGTTATTCTTGCTGAATTTTGAAGTCAAACATGATAATTATCTTTGTTTAAGATATGCATAACTTCGTGCAACAAAATTATTTCATAATAAGAATTGATATAAAACACAAGAAAATTTGATATCATGTAACAAAATTGATGGTACACTTCCCATGACCTTTTTAATGAATCTAGCTCATTTTCATTCAAACTCTGCTTTGAGTCATCAACCACAGTCTCATCCTCGATCTAGGATTGAAAGTATTACTAAGTTGTTATTTGTTTTTTAGTTCAACCAGTTGTTGCAAGCTGCTACAGAAATGCAGCACTATTCTTGTTTTATTCATTTATTCAAAGCAATGGTTGACCTAAATGCTCCTATCAATGTGTACATTGTACACATCAACAGGGGCATTTAGGCCTGCCATTCTTTGAATGGATGAATAGAACAAGAATAGTACTACTGCATTGTTGAACTCAAAAACAGATGATAATGGTTGTTTTTTGTGTCACTTCAACAAACAGTTGAAGGGCATCATCAAGCCTAAACCAACGGCCGTATGGTGGACACCGGCCTTTAAAAGCCCCTTAATCATCGTGTTATCCAAGACAACGTTCTCTTCATAGAGTTGTTGTTTGATCAGCTTCTTGACCATTGCTTTTGCCTCATGAGTCCTATCTTCTTGAGTCCATTTAAGAGCACAGTACTAAAGGTGTACACATCAGCCTAGCAAAGAAATGACCGAACTCTTTAATCAGATGCGAGCACAACCAGATTCCAGATGCATGCACATATATATGGAATACTTTTGGAGGGTCTATGCAATCACCGGTCACCTCGCACACAGCTTGCAAAGGAGGTCTCGGTTTTGCCCACCTGCTCATTAGTAACACAAATAAGATTAGGCCTTCAATTTGTTAATCATATTAAGCTACAAAAGCATGGATAAAATTTTATATCACCACTCACCTGCTTCTTTAGCTATTTAATACTTGTCTTATTTGAACCCATAGCAACACCTTCAACATTGAGTACACACAAAAATAAATGCCTGAGCAGTGTGTGAGGGCAGTGGTGCACTTGTGCAGGTCCATTGCTCAGAGAAAGAATACACATGCTATAGTGGTGAGGTGCACGGAACATATCATGATTAAAACTACATACGTACGTGTATGCATATAGGCAAAGGATCGTGGGAGAAGTTGTTGAGTTAACAGTGAGAAGCATGAGAAGTGGAATTGAACCCTTGATCTCATTTAATCTAATGTCCTCCCATGAATTGCGCCTTAGAAAGGAATTATTCCGGTGCACCCCTTCCTAATGTGCATCCATGATTGATAACCAATTCTCACGTTTTTTATGTTAACCTCAACTTCTCACCAGAACCCAACACTATATATATACTCAATTTTGGTTGTGAACGTGAGGACGAATCTCAGCCACATATCTTCGGTTACGGTGGACGCGATCACCGAGGATTGACGCGATTCATGGGAGGGTGGAGATTATTAAAGGAGGGGACCCGGTCAAAGCCGCCTTTATTGACCAGATGAGTGGCTGAGATTCGTCCTCACGTTCACAACCAAAATTGAGTTCACATTTGAACTTTCCTCTATGTATTTGTGTGTGTGTGTGTGTGCGTGTGTTGATAGAATCAAGTGACACTACACTCACTGTATCATAAAGTCACTTCGTAATTCATTAATTACTACCGAAAGTCCTCTACATGCACGTATGATATGGTTGCACTGCAGACTAAGGCACCAAGATTAGACATCTTCTTGAAGTTAACTTAAAAAAAGGTGATTGCTTTTAGCTTGATTTGAGTAATAGGGGGTAAGTGAAATTGGTCTAATGTAGTATTTACTAGAGTTAGTATAACAGGAATAAAAAACTGACATTTCTATAGAGAGGAGGGGTTGTTTCATCAAAAACTTGTGTGTGAAGCTAGCAATAATATAACTGAAAAGGGGTTAAATATATATTTAATCCAAGTCCCATTTTAAATGAGCTACATAACTATCTATGAAATATGTTTGCTACATAAGTTATACCATTTCTATAATCAAAAATGTATTTAAGCAAACCTGGATCCACTAATGGATTCAAGTATAAAGTAAGAAGAAAGCAATAGTCAGGAAAGGCTAGCAAATTCAAATTACATATATATAAAACTCGTACACAATAATTTATGATCATCCAAATTCCATCACAGACAAAATACATTAATTATCATACAATAAAACTCAGATTTTTTGTATTTTCGAGAAATTGGATGTAAATATTTTTGGAACGGTGTCCGGTGCCAAAGCCCGACTAATCCCGGCAATTTTGGGGGCTAAACATGGCCCCAGTTAAATGTCGCATGGGAAGGCAGGCTCGAACTCGGTTAAGGCGCTAAGAACCCCTGAGCGATAACTAATCCGCCATAGCACTGGAAGACATTGGATGTAAAGATTCATAGAGATTGTTTCAATTTTTATATAGAATCTAAACATTTGGCAATTAATATGAGAAACAACAACAGCTATAATCCTTGAGAAACAAAATTACGCTTATTACCTCAAAAGAGACTAGAGAGAGGGAATTGGAATAGTGGAGAAGAGGAAGGGTAAGTAAACCCTAGTTTTTACACGTACCAAATTCAACCTCCTCCTTTTATTTAGAGTAAATTACATATTTGATATATGTGGTTTGATGTTTTTAACATTTTGGGTTCAAAATGAAAACATCTATGGATTTGATATTTGTGATTTGCATTTTATCCCCATTAAATCCCCAGGTACACGACACATGATGGATATTTTGATCTTTTAGCTTTTCTTTTTTTTTTTCAATTAAAATCATAGGGACCAAAACTGTAAATTACTCCATTATTAATAGAAAATAAAAAAAAATATAACCTCATTTTATCTTCATCTTCCTCGTTTCATAAATCCATAGTTCCCACACCCACCTCCACCGCCCCTCATTTTTATGGCGACCTAACTCCGGTGACCCTCCCCTAACTCTGGCGACCTTCCTCTTCAGATCTAAGACCATCGATCGTCGCCCACCTTTTCGTCTCCACCCCAAATCTGGTCCTCTGATCAGATATTGAGGTGATGTTTGTCGTCTTCCGACCGTTGCTGGAACCAGGCCACCGTGGGTTGGGTTTGCCGCCGGAAACTCTTACGGTTTCCCTCTCCGCTCCCATCCTCTCAAAACCGTATTGGGTTTCCCTCTCTGCTCCCATCCTCTCAAAACCGTATTGGGTTTATCTCAACAACAACTATTGGTCTTTGTGAATTATCTTTTACTTTTTTAGATACTTTGAGCAATGAGTCATTTACCAAACACTTACTAGGATGGATAAAGACCAAGAGTCTTACCCACTACGTAACGGGAAAGACTCTGTGAACGCTTACAAGAAAAATTGTAGCACACAATACCGTTTTTATGGACTAAATTTCTTACCAAATAAGAAAATGATAATGTTGAATTTTCCTAGTTGGATAATAAACGGCCCCTAACTTACCTTTTAGACTAGTGTGTACTTGGTTTTTGTTGCATTGTACAACAAGGAGCTAGATCGCAACTGTGATTGATTTTCTTGTATTTATTTACATTTACAAATCTAAGTTTTCACAAATTACCAAAATGAGTTATTCTTGTTGAATTATTAAGTCAAACATGATAATTATCTTTGTTTAACATATGAGTAACTTTGTGCAACAAAAATATTTCATAATAAGAATTGATATAAAATACAAAGAAAAAAAATTTGATATCCCGTAAGAAAATTGATGGTACATTGTCAATTTCTACTACCAACTAGTTACTTTGTCAATTTCTATTATATTTTTTTAGGAAGGCATAGCGACATCGAACCAATGAAAAACTACCACGAATTTGAAGGCATTCGAAACACCTGCAGAAACAAATCTTTATGGGGATTAAAATAATGTTGAATGTCTAGAAACAATCCCCACACAATTAACATTAAAATTGTGAGAATATGTGGAGCCCCCATATGTAATCTCCAAAAGAGCCCTTAAGGATAGAAGGGGGTTCAGCATATATAAAGAAGATTTGGTTCAGGTTTAACCGATGTGGGACTCTAACAAAAATCTTTGATTAATGGTTTACATTTCTTAAAACTTGATATAAATGCAAAGTAACAAGTCAATAAACCATTTAAAACACATATGGTAATTGGTACCTGATCAAACAAAACCGACACCAACAGAACTTTAAGAATGATGATTTGAGAAATCAACATCAGAATGAAAAAAAAAACTACAGCCACCAAAATCAATTTTAAGAATAGGAATAGATGAACATATATGTTTTTTTGAACCATGATGCATGCCCTTTGGTTTTATGGATCCACGGAAAGACATTCAAGTTTAGCAAAGGAAAAGAAGTTTCAAATTCCAAATTTATGGGTTTTGTAGCAATTCTGATATGAGCTTCAGAGTAGTTTCAAGCGTTCATATTACGTACCCAACTTTGTTGTTGTCAAACTTTTCCTTCCTTTGGCACAGTTGGTGCAACGTTTGTAAGTGACATTATCCGGTGGGCAGCCTCTCTCAAGTCTCATCCATTTGAAGAAACAACTCTTTTGCTTCTCTCACTAGACCTGCCCGACAAAAACCAGTAATCATCACATCATGTGACCAAATGTTGTGATGCAAACCTTTAACACTTACGTCAGTGAAGAGACGTCTTGCGGTATCAAGTTTCCCACATCTACATGTGCCATCGACGAGGATAGTGTACACGTAGATATCAGAATTTAGCTTGCTATCACCCATCAAATGAAACGAAGTGAGTGCTTCGTTAATCTGACCGTTATTGCATAGACCCTCCAAAAGTATTCCATATATATGCGTATGCATCTGGAATTTCGTTGTGTGCTCGCATCTGATTAAAGAATTTGGTCGTTTCTTTGCTAAGGCTGATGTGTTCACCTTCAGTGTGCTCTTAAAAGAAGATAGGATTCTTGAGGCAGAAAGATCATTCAAGAAGTTGATTAAAACAGAAACTTTGTGAAGCAAATGTTGTTATGTACAACACAATGATCAAAGGACTTTGCAAGTTTGTTAGTAACTATATGGCCATTTCTTTGCTAAGGCTGAGGAATGGAAGAGGTTGTACACCTATTGTTGTCAGTTGTCACATATAAATATATAACACCATCATCGTGCAAGGACCAAATGATAGATGATGCTTTAAAGCTCTTTAAAGAAATGATCGTCCACAAAAGCATCCTACCTAGTGTCGTTGCGTACAACTCTTTGATCCTAGCCTTCGTAACTTAGGTCGTTGGGATGATGCATCTAAAATCCTCAAAGAAAAGGAAGACGAAAGGATATATCACAATGTTATAACCTTTAATATATTAGTCGATGCATTTTGTATGATGCCAAACGTGGTCACCTAAAGCACCATGTCACATGGTGCTGTAAGTAGCCACGTTTGGCTTCATACCTTTTCAGTTATTTCATGCAACAATTCTAAGGCCCTGTCTATCTCCAATTTTTTGCAAATCCCATTTTAATAAGATAATGAGGCCGTAAATAACCACCTTTCGCTTCATACCTTTTTCAATCATTCCATAAAACAAATACAAGGCTTCATATAAACTTGCAAAGTCCTTGGATCATTGTGTTGTACATACCAGCAATCGGTTCCCAAACAAAAGTTTCTGTTTGATGAGCTTCTTGAATAATCTTTATGCCTCAAGAATCATATCTTCATCTGGAAGAACCCCACATAAAAGCTAGGATTGCAAAACCCTCACTCTACAGACTACAATACATTTGGCAAACAGCAATTGATCATAATGTCAGTAGCGTACACATCAATAGGAACTCCAATGAATGACATGTAAAAAGATGAATCGAACAAGAATAGAATAGGATTTCATTTTTAGTTGAATCTAAAAACAGATGGTTATGGTTGCCTTTGTGTCATTTCATCAAACAGTTGGAGGGCATGATCAATCTTTTTAAACATAGATTGGATTTGAATGAAAATGAGCTAGAATCGTTGAGAAGGATGAATTCACCTTTTTAGAGAAAATGATACGTGCTGTTTTGAATCTTCATCGTCTTTATCTGCTGCAACTGTGAATAGTTAGGGTTTTGACTTTTTCCATCACATTATTTTCAACAATTGGATGGATGTTTTTAGATCATTTTTAGTTAGAGGGTGTCTGGGAGTGCTTTTTAAAACTTTAAAAATGTTTTTTTTATCAAAACTGTTTATTGACTTATGCTGATGGTAAAGTGAGTTTTTAAAGAGTGTTTGGATTAGTTTTTTGTGATGGTAAAAATGAATAAGTTAAAACATATTTGGATTAAAAAGTATGGTTATATGAGAAAGAAAAGTCAAAAGTCAAAACCAAAATCAAGAAGTCACCCACTCGCTTTTAAAAAACAACTTTTTCAATTGTATCAAAAAACTATTTTGAAAAATGTTTTTCAAGTTCCCAAACACTATTTTTAACTTATTGGTTTTTTAAAAAACCAATAATTCAATAAACACTTTTGGAATACACTCCCAATCACCCTCTAAATGATTGTAATTTGAAAGTCTTACCAATTTATATAATCGAGTAACCTTCTGATTTGAATTAAAATATATGACATAAGTTTTCAGGCTTTCATGTCATTATCTATGTTGTATGTTTTTTTGTAAAAAGAAATGAAATATCACATTACGATTTAGGTCATGACGTGCCACAAACATAACGTGACGTGAAACACAAGTCTTGCTCCATGACAACTGTGCATACGAGTATTTATAGTGTTTAGGTTTAGGTTTAAAATTGAAAAAAAAAGTAAAAAAAAAATATAACCGTTTTTTTTACCGTTGGAAGGGGTAGGGGGTGGGGTGGGTCTTCGGTTTGTGGAACCCGAAGGGTCCACGGTGGTGTTGCTGATGGAACCCGACTGGTAAACCTTACCCGGGCTTACCTACTTCAGTTTGCTAAACATAATTCATTCGTAGCTAGTTTATCAGCTACTAACCAACTTATTAGTCAACACCCAGCTTATCAACTGGTTTGCCACACACAGCCTTAGTACTAGATTATAGAACTACAAACCCAAGTTAAACATAATTGCATTTTTTCCATGAAACAAATCATGAATATGAGAAATGATTATCATGTTACTCGTCTCAAATTAAAACCCTAAAAACTTACCAAAATTATTTCACCGATATAATTGAACAAAAACAAGCCGATTCTGAGGTTGCCAAATATAGAAACTTGAAATCTAGTAAACATTGGTAACAAAGCCATATCTGAAATCCCAATCCAAAAACCACTGCTAAAAATAACCAACAAAACGTAGAAACAGAATCACTCTTTCAGAAATAAAAAAATAAGAAAAAAAAAGGAGTTTTCTTATCAAAGGGTTACAACCTCACTTGTTGACATACGTTATTACAACCCAATAATAATTCAATTCATTCACTCACTCACTGCCCGTTTGCCGGCCGGTACACCGTATACCCGTTCACACCCATCGTCAAATTCGAATAATCCGGCGGCATGTGATACGGGTACCCGTCACCGTCCATGTTTCTCAACCCGTAAGAAAGATCCGACCCACCAATCTGCCACTGGTTCTGGATCAACCCGTCAATCTGCCCGTTGACGTAAGGCGGCTGCAAGTTCGGCTGCGGCGGAATCATCTCCCGATTGAAGTCGAAATACGCGTGTTGGAATTCCTCGTGATAGCTCCGAGTCCGCTCAAACCGGCACGAGCTTGTTGACGGGCCTTGATCCACCGACCCACCACCCATATCCCCCGGGAAACTCATCTGATGACTCAGATGGTGGGGCCCGTTGCGGAACGACGGCGGGCCCACGGGCATCGCGTACTCATCATCGAGCAAGTCGTTGATGATGTCGAGGTGCGGGAATTCGTCGGCAAGCGGACCTTGAGCCTGGGGTCGGCTGTGGATCGGCTTGTAAACGTCGATGTTTTGGATATCGTTAAGCGATTGCAATCCTCGGCTACTGCTGCTACCACCACCATTATCCCGCTCCATCCATTGAGACCCATTTTGCAAAACGACATCGTGATTCATCATCCCGAAGGAAAAGCTCGGTCTCACCGAATCCATCCTTTCAGAACTTAAAAACATGGGCTGTGAATACGAGTTTACTGTCGGTTTTGGGGAATGGGACAGACCGAAAGCGGACGAGGTTGCAGAAATCGGACCGCCCATCATGGCGTTTCGGTACGACGGAGGGCCGTAATTCTGAGCCATGGGTGACGGTTCGGGGCAAAGGTACCCGGCTGCACTTGCGGACCGAGATAGCAACGGTGCGGTCTGGACCATCGAGATAACGGGTGCGGTGCTGGTGGCATTCGGTCTAGATGCTTCAACAAGTGGAGCACTCAACGGCCTTGACATGGCCGGAACCGGCCTAGTGGACGGTGCACCCGAGACTTGCTGAACCGGAGCCTTTTCGGCGGACCGCAAAACTTGGTGAACCACATTAGTGGATTTCTGAGTAGGGGTGGGTCCTTGGTGAACTACAGAAGGTTTTTCGGCTGGTTTCTGGGTCCCGGGGTTGGGAGTGTAGGGTTTCGATAAGGCCGAACCTTCAGTTGAGTTTAACGAGACCATGGTGTTTTGCGGGTTCTCGGAAGGTTTTCTGGTGGCACCAGATTCAGAGGCTGCACTCTTTCTGAGCTCGGATTTCTGAAGGGCTCGTGGAGAGGCTTTTGAAGGGCTTTTGGGTGAAGATGGTGTAACGGCCAGCTTTTCCTTCGAATTTCTCTCAGATTCGACCTCATCCTTGATGCTTAGCTTTTTTTGCAACGAAACAACTTCTTCCTGTCGTTAAAAGAACACCATATAGATCAAGTCAAAAGGAATAAGGTATATATACCCTCGAAGCTTCTTCCTATCTTAAAATGATCAACTCATTCACATGTGATCATAAACTCATCAACTCATTCACATGTGAATTAAGTAAGATGGATGAAACAGTCGATCATGCTATTTAAAACAGTTATTGGAAACAATGAGAGAAGACACAAAAGGTTTTTTTTTACGATCATATAAGATAAGAGATGAAAGAAGTTGTGTTGTAAAGATGCAAATAATATAATGAAGAAAAGCATAGAGGAAATAGCAAGATACCACTTTCTTGACGACATCTTGGGCAAGCCACTTCATTTTATCCTGCAACAAGAGTGCATCACACTCTGGTTCATCGCTTGGCTGTGTGGCCTCAGACATAACAGCATCAGATGTCTGTTTCTGCATATTGCTGACCCCTTGCACTTCACCACTAGCTGCCTTTCCTCGCTTCACTTTCCCTCTACATAATAATATAAGAAATCACATGTTATGCATAAACCAACACTTTCCCAACGACAAAAGCATATATATATGTACACACACAGTGGAAAGTTCATATGAGAACCTTCTCATGAATATTTTGAGAACTGTGAGAACCAGTATACGCATTGATGCATGGACATGATCAAAATACATATCTATCAATTAGTATATTCATCAACATACATGTATTATGAATAATACATGATCCATGATGAATAATACATGAATTCAAGATCCATGTATTACTCATCATGAATCATGTATTATTCATTCTGAATATTGTATTACTCATCTTGAATGATAAACTATTCATGATGAATAATACATGAACGAGGTGTGAAGGT
>LUCG01304464.1:3884-14699 GCA_001633085.1 Carthamus tinctorius
TTTTTCTTAAATTGACATGCTTCTCCTATGAACCTCCCTATATATATATACATACATATATATATATAGGGTTAGGTTCAAGGGAAACCCTCAAACGAAAAACTGAGGATCACCCTTGTAGCCCTTCATCTCAACCGTATGCATTTGTGCATAGAAGTAGCGGTATTGCAGGGGAAAAAAGCAGTAAAATAACGCTAAATTGCACCACTATTATCAAAATCGCAATTTCCACCGCTATTTTGCTTATGACCTATAACTGCTATTGCACCGCAATTAGCAGCATTGCATATATGAACAAATATATGTTTGTTAAAGATCTAGTATATCCGAAAAAAGATATCTGGATATAAAGTAAGATGATACCATATATGCAAGACATCATTTGGAACATATAACATTGAAACCAATTAACTAAAGGTTTATGAAACTATCTAGGAGAGAATGATGATGGTGGTGATAGTGGAAATGTGCATACAGATGTAGTGAATAAATCAACACTGAGGATGTGAAAAATAATGATGGCCCAAAAACCTTAAAATTACCATCATGGTACTAGATCTCATCTCATATATCTCCCATTAATACATCCATTATGAATCTTTACATGATCATAAAGCAAATGCAAATTCCGTCTATCATCATAGCTAATAGCCAAATTGAACTCATTTATTCCATCTCATACAACAAATTGTAATTTCTTAGAAATCAATTATTTACTTCTTCCACATAAGTAAAAGAAAAAAGGAAAACATCCTAATCTGATACATTGTGGACAACAAAGCACAACTTGTATAACACATGTAAGAAAAAATCAAATCTTCAGTTTAAGATTTATCGCATGCAAGGTTCTAAATGGCGTGAGGCGTGGCGTGGCAGCGAGGGCAAGCCTCAAACCTTACGAGTTATGGCAAGGCCATGGCGTTTTCCAAGGCATGGCTTAAGGCGGCAAATCTATATACAATATATATGTATATATGTGTGTGTATTTATGTCAGTGTCTTGAACAATAACAATTAAAATTCATATAACATGATAAACAAAAGAATTTCTAAATTGTAATCAATACTAGTGGGAAAACTTTAATTGATACAAATGAAAAATTCTAATCGAATTTTGAAATACACTAAAAATAAAAATCGAAATTTTTTTTTGTACCGGCATAACGTGCCATGGCGAGCCATAACCAGCTCGACGCCATACCTCGACGCCAAGGGGGTTAACGTGGCGGCAAGGCCACGCCTCGATGCCATGGCGGCGCCAAGGCGCGTTTTTTAGAACCTTGATCGCATGATAGAAAGATAAACAAGATTCAACCGGGAGGAAACGGGAAGGGGGGCACAATAAATGGCTCTAAATGCAACTTACATTGAACAAAAGGATGTATAACCATTTATTAGTATTTACCAAAAAGGAAATGATGCTTACCAGAAGAGCATAAAGACAAAGACAGCATTCCGGTAAAAGTTGTAGAGAACCAAATAACCCATGCGTTGATAATTCCAATGGCCATGGACCAAGAGTAGCCTTTTTAAAAATCTGAACTGTCCCATTGCAAAATCTGAAGCCATGACAGCTTGACGCCCTTCCTGGCCACATATGCCAACACCAACATCCGCCATTTGGATCATTGAAACATCATTAGCACCTAAAAAGTGTCGTCATTAAGTAACGATAGACTAAATCTTCAAACAATTAATTCTACTTGCCAAAACTTGTGAATCCATAAGGTTCCATTTGGTTTGTAGGAATGGAATGGATTGATTTTCATGAAAGGATTTGGATACGTATGGATTTGGATCCATGAGAATTTAGAATCCTTTTGTGTGTTTGGTTAGTAGGATTTGGGTTGGATCTGAATTTCCTTATTATAAAATACCATTAAAAATTATAAAAATAATTAAATTACCTTTAATTTAACTGATTATTAGAAAACAAATGTTTTTAACATATTTTAAAAACATAGTTATATACAAATCCTACGAAAGCCCTTGAAATCCAATGTTTGAGGGATTTCAAATCCGGACAATCCTGCAAACCATACACAAGATTGGAATGGATTTGAAATCCAAATCCATTCCATTCCTGCAAACCAAACGAACCATTAAGTACTTTCTCGTAAGAAGCTATCTTAAAAATCATGCAAACACTGACTGCATCAGCGATCATGGGAAAAAGGATAGATTTTATCAAACTAACCAACTCACCATCGCCTATTGCTAGTGTCATGTCATCAGTGCGACTCTTTATCAAATCAACGATTCCCGCCTTTTGTAAGGGTGCAACACGACAGCACAACACAACCCTACACGAAGTTGCAAGATCGAACAGCTGTCCAAGGAAACAGAAATGCCATGATCAGAAAAGCAACTAGAGAATGAAACTCAAAATCTATCTTTATAAACAGATAAATGTAGCAGAAATACCACAAATTGATCAAGTACGAAGCTAAAATTCAAAATAAGACAAGAAAATGCTTCATGCCTCTGATTCCAGATCTCTTTCCAAGATGTAAACTAGACTATTTCCGTCAATTATCAGTGCTAATGGCCCACCCGTTGTTAGTTCTCGGTTTCCATTATCCTCAGCAAGAACCTCAACAAAATCACTTTCAGCACCCTTTTTCAGCTTAAAACTACGTGTCCTGAAACCTCCACATTTCACACCATATTTCTTCTTCGCCTCGGATAGAAGCATTTTGCATTCACTCTCCGAAGTTCCGTTTATGATAATTTGATGCATATCCGATGTCAGTAGTTTGCAGGATAACGCAATCGAAATTGCGGTCTCCTGCTTATCTCCGGTCAGAACCCAGACCTTAATTCCTGCCTGCCGAAGAGACTCGATAGTTTCCGGAACACCCTCTTGAAGCTTGTCCTCGATTCCCGTTGCCCCAAGCAAACGCAAGTTAGATTCGACAAGAGATGCCGTTTGACGTAATTTCAAAGAACGGTCGGCCAATGAAGTGCTTGCATCTTCATACATCGACTGCCACTCCTCAAGTTCTTCACCTTTAAGATCCCTAGCAGCAAGTACAAGCGTTCGTAGACCTTCGGACGAGTACTCGTTCAAATGGCGCTGAGTTACGAGGCTTAAATCGTCGTTTTCAGGGTCTTCCTTTAAAATACTGAGCATTGATGTATCGGCTCCTTTCACTAACACCTTCACATCATTGTTGGGGAATCTGATGACAACAGACATCCTTTTTCGCACACTATCAAACTCATGCAGACCTAAAACGTCCAACCTGCATTTCATAATAAATATTTTGTTAAATTCTCATTTATTATGTTTTTTGAACTTTCAGGAAGAGATCTCTTTAATGAATCAGAGGTATGTTTGTCCTCCGTAGATATGACATGCATTTAGGGCTAGCAATGGGTAAGGGTAAACCCGCTACCTGTTATGTTTTGACCCGTATCCATTACCCGTTTACCCGGATTTTTAGTGGGTAGGGTATGGATAAATGTGGTTTTCCTATCCATTACTCATTACCCGTTTACCCGAAATTTTAGTGGGGTATGGATGAGCGGTTCTTCATCATCCATTACCCGTTACCATATTATACATATATATATGCATAATTATATAAAGTTAATTATTAATATAGATACACATACATAAATATATCAAGTTACATATTAGTTTTTTTATTATGTTATCTTATATGCTGTATATTAATATGTAATTTAACCTACTTTTTATATTTCTCCAATTAAAGAGTTCATGATGATTAAATGAGAAACAAGACGAGCTCAAAAAAATAAACCAACGAAAAGTGTTGTTTTGCATTTTTTTGTATTTTTTTAAAACATAATGCAATGATTATATTTACTGTAAGAAATTAGATATAAAATAACTACTATATTTATATGTTTGAGGTTTAACACTCATAGTTCAAAATGAAATTTTGTTTTACCATTTATCCATTGCCCGTTTCGTTACCTACTATTTTAATGGGTAGGCTAGGATATAGATAATTACCCGTTTCGTTACCTGCTATTTTGAAATGGATTAGATAACAGATTAACCCTTACCCTACCCGTTGTCAGCCCTACATGCATCCATCTCCACAGAAGGAATCAAACACATTAGACCGTATAATCAAACAGTAATCAAAGAGAGTTTTTCTACCTTAGTTTCTCACCATTGACATCAACCGCAATATGACCAGATGTCCTCTCGAAAAGAATATACCCATAAGCACAGGCAGCAGCTACCAAAGCTTCTTCATCAGGAGATTCTCCCTGATAGTCGACCGCTTCAAGATCTTCATGAATTTCGGTCCCCATGGAACCTTGGGAAGTAGTTTGATTAGGAATGGGAATCACAGTGTTGCATGCTGCCAATGTAAGGAAGAATTCATGAACCGAAATCTTTTCACTTCCGTCTAGGCCTTTATGAAGCAATTCCATGAGATGTGGATCCACGGTAATATCAGATTTTGGCTTCCTTCCTTTTGTGGACAATGGAGCGGGTTTGGTTGGTTCTGCAATAAACAAAATTATATAACAAATTGACAATATAGTCATGTAATGTGTCGGATTATCTGGGTGGAACATACTAAGTTTTGGTTATATAGTCAAATTGGAGGCCCAAATTACCGCATTAATGAAAAAAAAACATCCAAGGAAGAGCAAATTGATATTACATTAAGTATCTACATCTAATGAAGAGCAAACTGATAATATTTGCAGAGAAATTCCGAAATTATAATTCGTGGGATTATCGTGAACGAATGAGATGCAAGGGAGTACAAAAATCTAACAATTATAGAGCATCAATATGCACCTATGTTTGTATGTACCATATACATACATAGGTGTGTGCATACATATGTATGTATGTTATAGATGGTAAGTTTCAATCATCACAACTAATTGAACCCAATATAGAAACTTTCAAGTCCGAAATCGTCATTACGATCCTCCTAAATCGTTGGAGCCGAAAATATATACATCATATAACTTCAAAATCCTTATGACAATTTGCTAAGACGATGGATCCAATATCGAATTTATCTAATGAAAACTTTTCTATCTAAAGGTAAGATCATGATGGCTATAGAGCTAACATTGAAAATTTTGTATTATGCAAAATTCCATAAGACTAGCTAATTATCATAAAAAGGAAATACCTACTAAATGACAATAATAAAATATATAATTCACTATTTTGGTGGAACGGGTCCACAAAGTCATTAAATGGACGTTACACCCCCTAAACATTCAAGTTTCGCTTATTTATACTTTTACTCCTCGTTTTTCACTTTCTTATTTCATTGTAGTTCAAAACCACAATCCCAAACATACTAATCATTCATAAACATGCTTACATTATATATTCATTGTTTCAAAGGTATATTTCCATGTCTATATATATAGGTATGCCATGTCAATGCCGATGTGCATGCATGTAGACAAGTACATATATATGGGGGTGAATGTGTGTGTGCGGTTGTACAAACATACAAATATACATGTGTACCCCCATATGCATCCGCATATACCTAGAGATATGCATATGTGTGCATTTATATATGTACATATCCACACATGGGTTGGGTTCCGGTGAGAAGTGGTTATCAACCTTTGGATGAGAAATGGACAAACATTAGATGAGATGCACCAAGATAAGATGCACCTAGATGTAGCAGTTCAATTCAGTTTTAAGCCGCAACATGGGAGGGTATTTGATTAAAAGTGATCAACGATTTAAAAGTACTTCTCACACTTCTCACCAAAAATGGCACTTCTCACATGATCTCATGCCATCCACACATAGACATCGTACTTATACACCTACAGACACGTATAAATGGAGATACATATCCATAAACATGTACATAGAGATAACATATGCAAAGATATACATATGTGTGCATAAATATATATGTACAGATAAAAAAAGATTTCAAATACAAACCATGTAATTTTTACAAACCAATCTTAACCATCCATCTAGTCTAATACATATCTCGATTGTTTCCTATCTAAAGCCATGACCATAATTAATGAACCTTATTGTCTTCCATAAAATCTTGATCATGATAAATAAATCATGATTATCGTCCATAAATATGTCCACGGTTTATTAACATAAGTGTTTATTATGGTTGGTATGTTTATTAACCATGCCATCAATTAAGATACCTATGGAAGATTATTATAGTTCATTAATTATGATCAACGTTTTATATTAAGAAAAAATCGAGATATTTATGAATGCAAATATTCACCTACACTTAGAAATATATACACACCCCTATAGCATATACATGTTTAAATATGTGTAAATATACATACTTGTTATGTGTGTATACAGTGGCGGATCCAGGAATTTTTCCTAGTGGTGGCACAGACTAAATGTACGCCAAAAGTCATCCGCTATGTTTTAGCCTAATTCCAACGTTTCGAGACTTTTAAAGATTTTTTGGGTGATTTCAAGAGATATCTAAGTTTTTTTTGTCAATTTCGAGTGAACTTTGGTTTTTTTGATTGATTGCAAGGGTTTTTTGGTTGAATTCAAGATATTTAGTTGATAGGGTCCCACATGAAAATCACTTGGGGGATTTATAGTAAAAACTTAAAAAATATTGATTTCAAACTAGAAAATTTTCATGTTTTGGCTTCCTAGTGGGGGCCTAACCCCCCCCCCCCAATCACACCATGAATCTACCCTGTGTGTATATATGTATGTGTATGCAACTATGCATACGCATATGTGCATATAGCTTTTGTACAAGTTAAGCTAGGAGGGGGCCTTTTGACTCAATTACTTGTTCAGTTGTTCTACTGTTTTACCGCATTTTGTGATTGTGTCTTCAGGTTTTTTAGTTGTATCATACTTTCGCTTTAAATTTTAATCTCATTAATTGTTTGTCCTTTTCTCGTTGTTATTGTACTTGATGGCTCTGCTTTTCCCAGCCCTTCTTCCTTACCATTTTTGTCTCAAGCTTTTTGTTTACTCTTCAAAACTTTTTTCATCCTAATGTTAGATAAACTTTTGGAGTCACTAAAATCTCCCTCAAAAAAGTTGTTCATGGAAACAACCTCACTACACTTTTGGTTAGAGAACAGGTCCAGGTACATTTTACGTACTCTTGAGGCTTGAGGGATTTACTTTGGTTTGGTCTGTATAAGTGTATATATACATATATGTGTGTATTAGTATGTACACATGCATAATAGAACACACACATCGTACCCTTTGACTTCTCAAAATTCCAACACTTCAGTTTTACCAAAGATCCATGGATTTACTAAAGTTTTGGAGAGTACCCTTTCATTTCTGAAGCATTTACTAAAGCAGATTATAGCCTATATAATTGCTACCATAGAGATCACACTTTCAACTCATAAAGGTATCCTCTAATCATACAAAGCAGAAACAGCTCTAAGGAGTAGTATGGCAAGGAATCCTTCAAGTCACCATCATATGCTCTTAAGTCCTGAAACATAAAACTTCCTGCCACTAAAAAGGGATCGACTTTGACTTGAAAAGATAACTAACCATATAAGAACAATTGGTTATCCCTGTCTAGTTGGAGGCATGATATGGTAAAAATAGTCCTTTTCTCATTAACCTGAACATGAACATGTATTGCTTCCAAATACTCACACATGATGACCACAAATAAGTTATACATTGAAATCGAAATCTCAAGAAAAATGGCATGATATTCATTCAAGCATATGTTAAAAAAGGTAGAATGTGACACATGGCTTTCTTTATACTATTTCCTTTCATATCTTTTTTCATGGGAAAGCATTAAACAATTGCATCATTCATTTTTACTAGTTGAACATGTTATCTCAGACCTCTAACGAGTAAAGCAAGTAGAAGAGCCAAACCTGCAGTCTCTGCATCCTTCATGGTGCCATCCACCATCGACGAATTACGATAATGCTTCCCAAACACAGTAGCTCTTCGGAATTCCATCTTATTCTCGGTAAGCGTACCAGTCTTATCAGAGAATACATAACGTATTTGACCCAAATCTTCGTTTATATTTAACGATCTGCATTGAAACCTTGAGTTGGTGCTGCTGTCATACATATGTTTGTCTTCTATCATGAAATAAGACTGCCCTAACCGAACTAACTCCATGGTAATGTACAGAGATATCGGTATCATTATCTGAAACACAATCACAGAACTCAAAAATGCAAAAAAGGTCTCCATCGGAATCCCATAATACTTATACGGTTTGCCTGGAAATTTTCCTTTTATTAAATAACTCTTTCTGTAATAAGGCAATGTATCAATCTGCATCTGGTGTCGCATCAGCCACAAACACATCCCGATAGCCACAACCAAACACAAGATGAAAAGAAAAACCGACAACCAAATGGTTTCTTTATTCATTGCCTGTTCCAGCCTACTTCTCTTGGATGGTGAAACCGCGCTATTCAGCATCGCTTTCGTTTCTTGACCAGCGTAAACCACCACACCCACCACCCATTCGGTGTTTTTCACCTGACACCCACGTAAGATAATGTTCGACTGACTAAGAGAAACTTTATGTGCGTTCAGCTCCATATTGGCGGTGAACTCATATATGTTTCTGTTCGGCTGTTCGCATCTGATCACCCCCGATCTCACAAACCCACCTTCAAACGAAATCAAGGATGTTTCTTGCCTAGCGTATCTCGTCTTTAGATTCGATTCGCCATCCAAATTCATGGTTTGTATATAAGCAACGCCACTAGGATCACTTGTCCCTAAGAGCACCATGTCACAAGGAATAGTCTCGTCAACGCAAATTTTGACCACCTCGCCTACCCTGATATCCTTCCATCGTTTCAATTGGAACTTACCGGATTGAAGCACTAAAGACTCCTTGTTGTTCTCGTTTCGGTCGGATCTGTGCCTTCGCCAATCCTCGTAACCATCTTTTATGGCAGTCACGGTGAGAACAAAAAGCAGAGGGAAAAGAGACACAGTTCTACCGAAAACCGCGAGAGGAGGAAGCTGGTTGAGAGCGGCAATAACGAGAAAATATATGTACGCCACTCTATGAAACTGAATGAAGAGATTCTTGGGCAAGAAATTGATGATGGTATACTTGCTTGTGGTGATCTCGTTTCCGGTGAACTCGTACTCTTCATTCGTTCTTTGAGGATCATCGATATATATCAGCCTAACCTTATCATGTACTAGATTATTATCCAACTGCATGCTTCTATAACGACAAAACTTATCTGGGACCGAAAAAAGCTGCACGAGATGACACCCCAAGAAGAGGGCTCTCCAGATCGATGCAGCCGTAGGATTTTCAAGATTCTTAAAGCCGTGACGGTGGTCCAGTGCACCACCCCATGAAATCGAGACCTGCCTTCTTCTTTCCCATAAAGAGCATTATGGTGAATGCTGAAGACAGAACTTAGGTTCAGCACAAGTCAAGTTAATGACTTGTGTGGGGGAAAAGGGGCAAAACAGTTGTTCTTTTCCTTGGCATCAAAGGAATTGTATTCTGTGTCACCAGTATGTAGAGGAAGGTGTTGGTGCAGCAGAGGTATCCACTTACAAACTTTGGTGAAAATTGGTTGCTAGAAATCATGAACATATAAGAACACTTGAGAACCACTTTAGAGAAACCCACAAGTAGAATGTAAAAATTCACTAATTCAGATGCAGCAAGCAGTCAAGATTCCTTTTTCCCAACAAATTATACAAGCAAAGATTAAAGCAACACAACCGCCCAAAGAAGATACCTTCCCACTTGATTCAGAAAGTGAAAATTAGAACTTCAATCTATCCAGAAATCAGTTCTATTTCTCCATACTCAATGGGCAGCCAGCATAGTGATGATCAATGCATAAAAACAAACAGAGGCTCAAAAACCATTTGCTGATTTAGGGTTCTTTTCTTGTGGGTGTTCAGAGTGTCTCAAAAATCCAAAAACTCACTTAAACGCAAAGACAATTCACTAATAAACCTTGAGGATTGTTTACTCAGATATGAAATCCCGATGCCACAATTGCGATATCCTATTCACCTGTGACACAAGACCAAAATCTCATTTCGGCATTTATACAAACACATTCCGTGCAAAATGGTGATCCCACAGCAGAAACAGGAAAACAAAGAAAACCCAACAATTTTTTTACATAGATATAATCACATTCGTGTGTGTACACAAAAAGGAGAGAAAAGAAAAGGTGATGAATGATGAAACTGACCCAGATGAGATTAATCCTTGACGAACACCAAAAATTGCAGCTTTTGTTCGTAGAATTGATCTGGGATGACAGGACAAGATGTGAATTAGATTGAAAATTGCAGGGATGAAAGAAGGCGGTGCACGGAGATCGAGGAGAAAGAGAAACTGATAGAGAGAGAGAAAGGGAGAGAGACGAGTGGATGGGCATAAATGTTGGTTCTTTACTTCTCTTTGCTTTAAAGTGATGACTCGTCTAGTCCCATCCCATCTTCTGTGCTTGCAATTGCAGTTTGCAATTTGCAATTTCCTATTTGCGATTTGCGATTTGCTATTTGCAAATGGAAGCAATTTTCATTCACGTTTTTATTGCCTTGGGGCTCCAAAAGGCAGTTACCCGTATTTGTCATCTTCAAACTTCAATAAATGTTTTCCCTTAAGTTGCGGTTGGTACAGAGAAAAGAATCGGAGAGAATTGGAAATGGAAATGTAGAGAAATGGAAATGGGGTGGAGAATTGGAATTAGTCTCTTGTTTGGTATCATCAAAGAAATTAAACAGAGAAATGATGGCTTATGTCGTTGGACGGCAACATCGGGCGGCAACTTTCGACGGCTACACTCGTTGTCGGACATGCACAGGTCGTCGGCCGTCATC
>LUCG01304482.1:0-13681 GCA_001633085.1 Carthamus tinctorius
TGTTCTGTCCTGTCCTGTCCTATCCTGTCTTGTCCTGTCCTGTCTGCGTACCAAACGCACCCTAGGGTACCAAGGTTCGGTGCACGTTCCTTGGGAGTGTGATTGTAACCTAGGGCACGTCTCTGACGTGTGACCCTGAGGGGCGATAGCCTGAGCCCGAATCTGTTTCTGGGTGACCCTGAAGGGTATTTGGGGCACTGATGTATTCCGTGTGACCCGTTCTAATGTCTAAGTCCACAATGCACTACTAGTGATTCATTGATTGTATTTGGGCCAACGGGCCGATTGTGTTTTAAACTGCTTTTGAGAGAATTCACTAGACCTTATGGTCTAACTCTCGCTTTCAAACTTCTTCTTAAAAACACTTTTAGGGTGAGCACGTAGAGGTGAAATCTCGAAAGGGAAGGAAAAAGTTCAGAGTTAGAACAAGAGGTCAGCTATGGACTTTCGTAGATGGTCACTAGTATTAGTTATATCTCAGCTATGGAGGGTTGTTCCACTTGCACAATACTGAATTGCCTTCTTGAATTGATATATTAGGCTTTTAAAACCTAAGATTTAAGCTTATATTTATTTCCGATGCGTTAGATCACTGGGATTTGGTGTTATTATCTGTTTGGGTTTTGGGTCGTTACAATTATCTTATTTAAAAAGTAAAGGATTAGTAGTATTAAAGTAAAAAATTATTTTATTTTATAACATCTAATTATTTAAAAAGTATGAAATTCTTATATTTTATAACATGTAATTATAAAAGGTTAAAATGGTCTTTTTTTGGTCAATAAGAACTTACCAAAAATACTTGGTAAACACTCTAGCTCAAACAACAATTACTCGAATCAGCATTTACCCGGGTCAACACTCTTATCCGAGTCATCACTTACCCGGTTAGAGCAAGTAAACGGACCCTGGGGCCGTTTACTAAACACTTACTCGGGTAAGTGCTTATCAGGTCATTTTAACTTAAGGGAAGCATATCGCAAGGATCAATAATCTTACCCGAGTAAGAGCGACGACAAGGATGAAAGTCTTACCCGATAAGTGAGGGTCGTCGTCTCTTACCCCGGTTAGCACTTACCGAGTAAATTGTTGCATACGATACCATTTTTGTGGACTAAAATCATACCCCATAAGTAAGTGATGGTGTTGAATTTTATTGATAAACATGCACTTGTGTAAGTGCATATGGTAAACGGGGCCTAAGTCAAGAAATAAGCACTTCCAAACACCCTCTTAGTCAATTTGAAGGACCCAATCTTTAGTTTCTATATAATCAATCACAGGGACTAAATCTGTAATTTACTCTTGTACAAATAGATCCAGTTACAGTAATAACTGACTGGATTATCACACATCTTCTCTGCAAAATCTAGGGTTTGTTTTCATCCTCGATTGCTTCTTAGTCCTTTTGAATCAAACTAACTACATACATAATTCATCCATGAGACCACCAAAATCGTCCTGTGGTATTCGTCTTCTCTAGGGTTTGTGTTCGCTCCGGAAGATTTCGTACCGCCATCAATCAGGTTTCTTTTTGGGGGATTTGATCTAGTTATGTTTAATATCTCTCTCCTTCGATCCCTTTCATTGCTAGTGATTAAGCTTAGAAATCTCCGTCTCTTTGGCCCTGGATTGAATCCTTTCGCTCCATACAACATGGCTAATCACTTCTCTCGCTAATTTTCATTGACTTCAAATCATGTAAAGAGAAGACGATCATCTGCAAATTCGTGTGTTTCGAGACACTGTTAGGGTTTCCAATTTTAAGAAGCAATTGTGTTTTTAGTTTATTAAGAGTAGTTGTATTTTGGGAGTATTTGATAGATAATCGAAAGAAGGGAGAAGAATGATCCAAGATTACTTATTGCGTTCCAATAGTAATCGTAGGCGCTTGAGGCGTTCCGATAGCTTGCGCTCCAACGACAGCTCCGGGGATGATAGGGACGACAGAGGATGGACAAATCTTCATGTTGGTGCTCGAAAAGGAGATCTAAAGGAGGTGAATACACTCATAAATTTGTACTAGAGGGGTTTTTTTTTCTTCTTGAATTTATTCCTTTCAAATTTAGTTTCTTGCATCTTGAGCTTAGGTTAATTGTTTTAATCTTATGTGGAATGATCATCTATAACTTCTTTAATTTTATGTGATGATAACTGATAAGCTATGGAGCTCTCCCGTTTGTTTAACATGATATATGGTTTGCCAGTTTTGGTATTGTCTGTAACTTTTCTGAAAGTTTGGGATCAACTTTATGACTAGCAATGTGACAACTTATCTTGTGGATTTCAAGAAGGGCCATTTGCTATGCTTGTAGTCTTCATGAATAGGTTATCTGGTTGAAGGTTGGATATTAAGGATATTATGTAGAGTGAAGACTTCAATATGCTTATTGTATTTTGGTTGTTTCTCCATTTTTCTTTAAGTGGAAGTTCAACTGTGGTGATACCTGGCAAGTATTACGACAGGCCATTCTGTGTAGGCGTAAACAAGATGAGGGAACTCGCGACTTACCCGAGATCAACTCAGTCAACATTCAACAGTCGACTTGAGTAGGCTAGATTAGAACTCGAGCTTGACATACTAACTAGTAACAAGTCAAGTTCAGCTACTTGATACTTCACTCGATAAGCATGTGAAATACTCGAATTTTTATATATGATTAGTTTTATAGTATAATTTGTAAAATATGATGTAAAAAGAATTATTAATATATTAAACTAGATTATTATTTTTAATAGAAAAATGATAATGTTAGTTGGGCCATAAGTCCATAACAAAAAAGTTACCATTATAACTCCATATATATGATTGAATGTTAAATGAAATATGTTTTGTTTATAATGATTACAAATTAGATTTCTATTCTAAGGCAAAGAAACAATTGTTATTGGTAAAAAAATACAAACTACTCATTATTCGTTAATAATAAAAAAGCCTAGAAATTATTTCACTTTGGTTAAGGGTGTTTTTTACATGTTTAGATAAGTTAATAGTAAAAAATAGCTCCTCCAGTCCTCCTATATCGTCTGGGGCACTGGGTAGTGTTTTTTTTTACTTAAATAAGACTAATAATATTTGAGCCAAAATTCCTTGTTGCACATCGCCTTTGTATGTAGATTATGACTCAAAGTGAGACCATTAAAGGAGGTTGGAAGGCTCACCGTCAATATACAAGGCAATGGGTCTCGTCCAAGGTTGCTATGTGGCTCAGTGTGTCAAAAGTATTCAAGTAAAAATATTAGGATGATCTAGATCACCAAAGGGAGCAAGGCTAGGAAACAACAAAGTCAGTGTTCAAGTTTGAGCTTGATTTGAGCTTTAAACCAGTTCGAGTATAGAAAATTGCTATCGAGTTTGAGTCGACTTTGAGTTTTACTATTTATGGCCTTATGGGTTGAGTTCGGGCTTGGTAAATGGCTATCGAGTTTCAGTTGAGTCAAGTATACCAAAAATCCAGCTTGACTTGCATTATTTACACCCCTACCCACCATTTTGGAGTTTCCAACACTATGATCATTGAAGCCATAAGCCTACAAGTCCTCATGACTAGGCACGCATAGTATATTGAAATTGGATTTTCTTATTGACAAATACGCTGGATGCTGCTTCAAACCCACACAATGAGGCAAAGCCCTAACTGTTCAGAACATGAACATTTACGATTTACCTATATATTCCTATGAAATATCAACTCTTTTGGTATATCTTCCTCTTCCAAATCACTCTTCACTTCAAGTCCCTATGTCAATATTGACCGACTTTTTGCCTCTGGTAAAGGCATTGTAGTTCAAGTCTGCTCGTCCAGCCTGTGGAATGATATTGCTTGCACATGACCAAGTTATCTCAAGCATTATTTCAATGAGAATTGTATAGGAATCTGTCAAAAAAGTATTTGGTAGGTATTTGTGCAAGTGTGGAGTGAAGTGAAGAACATTAAAGGTGCTATAGTGAAAAGAAGGGCTAGTGTAAGTAAGTGTTTGGAGGGAAGTTAAAAGATAGTCAGCAGTATTATGGAAGTAGTAAAAACTTAAACATGCATAATAGTGTAAATATTTTTAGGTGTTGTATGTATTAGTTACTCGTACTTTGACATTTTACATTTTACAAGCAATTTTTAATAGTAACAGGTCTTACCTCTCAAATTTTAATCAAAATTCTAGTCAAATAAGAGTCCTGCAGCTTCTTGCCTATTTCATCAACTGGCCCCATATACTATCTCTAGTTTGCACATGTGTGTGGAGGTAATAATAATCTGCATTCTGAAGATTTGGGTTTTGTTGTGGCAGGTAAAAAGGCTCCTTGATGAAGGTATGGATGCAAATGTGGCTGCACTGGGCCCCAAATCTCATGGGCTCACCCCATTGCATCTTGCTGCCAAGGGTGGTCACATAAAGGTTATGGATGAACTGCTCGAGCGTGGTGCTAATATTGATGCTCGAACCAAGGGTGCCTGTGGCTGTAAGTATATCTTATATGATCTAGTTTTCCACACAACTTTAATGTTCTTTTTCCGAAACCATCATTTCTCTATGTTATTGTTAATATATCAATCTCTTTGAATGCAGGGACTCCACTCCACACTGCTGCAAAAGAGAAAAACAGGAGAGCAATCAGATTTCTGGTAGAAAATGGAGCATTCTTGCCGGATAACATCGAGGATACCCGGTTTAATCCACCAATTCATTACTGCCCAGGTCTTGAATGGGCATACGAAGAGATGAAGCGTGTTCAACAAGAGAGTGGGTCGTCATCAGGAGAAGGTTCCTACGGTTCTGAGAATTAATAGACCATTTCCCACTTTATCAAGTTTGTGTTCCTTTCATGGTATGGAATTTGGTTTCTTTCTGATTTGTGATGTTCTTGTATTTGGTTTCTGGGCCTTTTAATCTGGACAAGAATGTGGATAAAAGTATGAATTCCAATTTATAAATCATATGGTATGCTACTAATGCTACTGCTTTCTTGAAATCATTTGGTCGTTTTCTGCGACTTTATTGGCTTTAATCTTTCTGCCCACCGTTGTTGATGGGATTCATCTTGCATAGGGACATCCTTTGCTGTTTGTTACAATACAATTAAGGGCATCAATATAAGAAGTTATTTTCTTGTTCTCGGGATTGGTTCTGCTGAGAGCCAGTTCAATGCGATAGGAGGTTTAGGGGTGGCAATTCTTTAAAAGCACACGAAAACAAACGGGTTTGGTTGGGTTTTTGACCTGCCGACCTGTCAACCCGTTTATTGCACGGATAGTGTTCTGGTTGATATATGGGTTCGTGGGTTGACTTGACCCGCTGACCCGTTTATCTATTTTTAATATGTTTTTTATAACAAAACTTTCTCTTCTAGACACGCGAACCTCTTGATGACCTGCAGATCCATATAGTTAAACAGGTTACGTGGACCATGTGCAGGTTAAGCGTATACGTCCATGTTTGTTTATAACTATTTTTGAATCTGACTTCTAAATATCGTGTTTGATAGCCATTATAGTTTCTATTTCATTCCGCTATTTGCCTCTAGCAAAGTTAGAAAAGCTAGTTAGTTAGAGGATGATATGGTCTTTTGTAGTTTTTCTTTATTTTTGTTAAATATTTATATTATTGTCCAAGCTATTAAAACTTTATTACAAATTATTAAAGATTTTAAAGAAAAGTCATAAATAAAACACTATCTTCTCCAGCCTCACTCCCTTTTAGATTTTTTTCATCTATTTCTTTGGTACAAATTACCAAAGTTTAAATAGCTTGTAAAATAATACAAGTCTTCAAACTAAAAAAAGCTAAAAGTACCGTATTACTTCTAATTTATGGATTTTTCTAACTTTAGTAGTTTTAAGAACAAAAGAGAATGAAAACAAAAGTTGTTAGGCCATGCGTAGCAATGGGAGGGGCTCCGACGGGCTTGGCATGGCGGGCTGGGCGGCTACTGCTACGGTGCCGGCGGGCTGGGAGGGCGGACTCGAAGGCGGTGTGTGGAAGCCGCTATAGTCCGACGAGCCTTCTCTCTCTCTCTCTCTCTACAATCTACTCTCTCTCTCTCTCTCTTATTAAAAAAATATGTATTGGGTATTTGGTTTGATAGGTTCGGGTACTATTAGAGAGTGCTCCAGAGAGCTTATTGTGGGTTTATGGAAAAACTGATGTGGCGCAAATGTGGCAGAGGGCTCAAAGAGCTTGAAGGGCTCGGATACTGATAGGCGTTAAAAAACATTTCTTAGAAACTAGAAACAAAAATAATTATAATTAACAAACCACAAAGATAAAAATAATAGTATATTCTTTATTTTATTGGATTGGGTCCCAATATTTTTATAAAGAACCGGTTTATGTTTACACACCTTTCTCCTCCTATCATGGTGACATTGTACCACTTCCTTCAAATACTATAAACCAGTCCACATATCTTAAAGTAGCTCTCATTCAAGATGCTCTCCTTGCATTTTTTGCTCCTTAATAATTGGCTTTCTTTTACAACCCAAGTTGATCCAACAAAAGTTACAACAATACAACCTCCCCCCCTATTAGGCTATTAACATGAAACCATTAACCATCATATTCTTAGAAGAGATACTTTAAAATGCAAATTGACACAATCCAAAGTGCAACCATCATTGTCCAATTTGAACAACCATGTCCTTTTAACTTGGTATTTGATTATATATTTGTTTTATAATCAGTAAAGTTTATACGATAGTCGATTATTTATCTCTCTTACATTTAGTAGGACCAGAATAATATTGCATTAATCGTCTCTTTATGCTTGATAATAATGGGAAAAAAAACTATCAAAATGTGTTGGTTACCTATTTAGGGGCTATTCGGTTGGTTTTATATCAAGTCTTGTATGTATCAAAATATATGCACGGGTTAGTCTATCAATGTAGATTAGTAATGTTACTCTTAAGAGAAATTAATTATTTTAACCATTTTTTTAACTATTTTCTCCTCAAAGTTGCCAAAATAGTCATTTTCTCCGCTAAATAGGAAAAACTGCTAAAACAACCTCCGCTAATAGTGGTGGAGAAGTTTAAAAGAATACACTTTTGATCCCTAAATGACATACACCTTAAGGCCTCCGAAAACTTAAAAAGCTTATGTTTTATACCTTATTAAGGTCTCCGAAAACTTAAAAAGCTTATGTTTTATACCTTTCTTTGCAATTAGCCAAGGTTGTTTTAAAAATTAAAAATTAATTTCTCTACTTTTAAAGTTTTTTTTTTTTTTAATAAATGAATGGAAATGATTTTTAGTTAGAAATAGAATAGAATGTATGAAAATAAAAGGCGTTAAGGTGGTTTTATTTGAAAGATGAAACCAGATTCAAGAATTCTTGTTCTTCATCAGGTTTGTTCTTGGATCCTCATCAGTCAAACATTTGAATCTTCGAGTTGAAACTATGGTTTTATGTTTTCAATCCATTTCATTTCTTTTTTATCCTTTGTGAATGGGGATTTCTGATTGATTGTGAGTTGTTTAATTTTGTATAATGTGGTGTTTTTCCCTTCATCATCTTCAGTAGGCATGCATTCGCTTGGATCAGATCAGCAGGAGTGAAGTTTTATCCAATTAATTCAGTCATGGTTAGAGCCCTAATTTCTTATTCTCTCTTTCTACTTACATAGATAGCAATCTGTAGAATTAGGGTTTCTATGCTCAATGCATAACATCAATTATATGATTTGAGTATTTGTATTCCTTCCATTGTTAGTTGCTTTCAGGAAAGAAAAAAGAAAACACAATTTTTTACAAGTTTTAGAAAATATGGACTTCACTGGTTATGTAGAGGGATCATAAGCTTGTTTAATTAGGGTTGTGTTTTTCCTTGTTCATTTTGATATATGAAGGACAATATGCAAGGATCACAAGGCTTAAATTAGCAAAATCTCTTCTAAGCGTTATTCTGGTGTTATCATGTCCAGCTAGATAGTAATTGTTATAAAGAGACTTATATTATTAGAATTATGGTTGCGTCCACCGTTTATTTATATATTTAGTTTGTATAAATTATGATCATAAGGTCATGGGTTGAGAGAGGGATGTACTACACATCTTTCCGTCCACCTCAAGGCACTTTCAGTTTTTGACTTACGTGATCAATCAACGGTACGAGGGTCTTATAGTTATATCCATTCTCCACCACAGTGCATTATATAGGTATAGTAGAGGTGTGGGTGTAACGGGTTCAAAGCATGGGGACCGTGCCTCTGCCGATGGGATGCATGCGCTGATTTACACCCCCCCCCCAATGACCGTGGGATCGGTGTGGTTGGGGAATCTCTCCTCGTGGAGCTGGGTACACCTTCGGACAGGANTAGATGTTTTCTGTGAAAAGGACCTAAATGTGATAGATAACTTGTGTAGATACAGACTGAAGCAACTTTAAACATGATTATGCAAATCTATTTTATTGAGCCTGTTAAGTTAAACAAGCCGACTGTCCTCTTACCACTAATTTAGGCTTGATTCTCTATTTTACACCCAAAGATTTCATACAAGTTGTGATCCTCTAGAGTTGATAATGGTGATCTTTTTTGAGTTCTCAACCTACTTTTATCATTACGGCTTACGGGTAGAGTCTAGATCAGATTATCACATATTCTTTTGTCTTTGTGATGTTCGATTTGAAGATGTCAGGTCCGAAAATGGTTGTTCAAATTGGAACAATCTAGGAAGGTTATGATGAGTAGCTATGGCCTCTGAGGTCTTCAAAGCTCCAGCTAAGGTCAGAGTGGCTACAGGTAGATTGAGGCTATGTTAATTTGGGTGCATTACCTGGAAACACCTGAATATGTACAGCAAATTAATCCAGGGCTTGAACATATGAACGTATAAATCTCTAACTAGACCTCCTAATTTGACCTACTATCTCTCAACAGTCTCTTAATCTACTTCTGCATTCCTTTGTTTTATCATGCCTGCAAAACTGCAACTAGAACATAGAGTTGTGAGATTGTTACTGCTTTAAAGAAGGGGAAGGTTGCTCAAGAAAGGCAAAAAAGATCCAGACAAAAGAAATTATGAACATTAGCTTGTCACTGCATCCTTGGGGTATTGATATATTTGTGCTCCACTTAAGCAAACATGGATGGAGGTTTATATCAGGAACAGAAAGTGAATGTTTTAAAGAGTTAGGTGGTGTTTGTTTTTTCAAAAAAAAAAAAAGCTCTTATTTGCCACTTATGTCTGCTTCAGTCAGACATAAGACAATTCAGACCGTTTTCTTTTTCTTCTTTTAGAGCCTTTTAACTCTTAATATCCTCTGATAATTTAAGTGATAACCTAGACACTTTAATTACCTATTATTTCCATCCAGTACCATTCTTTCGGTTTCAACGTTGCTTTTAGCGCAGATGCACCAGGATTTGCAAAACACAGAACACGAAGATTGTAGATCTGTGTGTTGGCTTTCCAGAACATCTTGAATCGCTTAAATCGGGTCTTTGGTGTGTGAGATATGATTAGAACTTCACAGCCTCACAAATCTACCAGCATCCTTCTTTTGTTTCTTTTTTATTCTTTGTTCCGTCCTTTGATCATCGATACTCACTTCAATTGACGTATTTAAGTTAGATTTTTGAAGGATAAAATACACAATTATATGTATTTAGACGTTTGTCAGTTTACAAAAACAAACAGTCTTATTGATTCAAATTTCAGACTTCAGCACCACCTCTTAAAAATCAGACTTCAGACTTCACCACCACCTCTTAAAAATCAGAAAGTGAAATCAGACTTCAGACTTCAGCTCCTCTTAAAAAACAAAAGCCACCTTAGATTTTAATTCTAAGCGTGTTTGGTGGTTATGAGCTGAGCTAAAAATCAACGAGAACTAAGAATTCTGTCTTGGAGAATGTTGAAAATGAGAAAGTTCCCTGTAGGAGAGCAGAAAAGCAAAGAATGAGAATGGTATTAAGTTGAGGAACGTGTGAGGATCGTCAGTACTCGAAATTATGCAGATTAGGCGTCTACAATCTAGTCTACTGACCGTGAGAGAAACAATTAGGCTTTATTTCACTTAATGTGACACTGTGCAACAGTTCAAGATGTGTTTAAACATCTAGCAACATGTTATTCTTTCTTGTAATAACTTCAAAAAAAAATGATTTAGTTCTTATATGTACTGCCTTGTTTTTCTTTACCTATTCCTTTTCATTCATCCGTATTCCCTTTCTCCTTTCAAATTAGCATGTGGCTAGTGGCTACTGCTAATATTTTTTTTCCCTTCATTGCAGATTCATTTCGTTCTCTTAATAAGCCGACAAGGAAAAGTTAGGTTGACAAAATGGTATTCACCTTATTCCCAGAAAGAACGAAGTAAGGTATGTATACTATCATTAGTGTCTGCACAAATTTTAGTCATCGGTCTCTTTATCATGGTTTAAGACGAGCATTGTGGCTGGTCCCAGTCTTCAATCATAAAGTATAGTTAGAGGCTGCCTTTCATTTTTTAATACTGAGATTGTTGATATTTTCTCTTGGTCTTTATCCAGAAAATTTGTGGTAATATACTGACATGAATGCTACTCATCTTTTGTGCTATTAGGAGGACATGCAAATGAATTGATTGATTATTTGGTAACACATCTCAATATATAAACAAAAAAGTTTCCACCTTTGTTCCATGAGTATTGCAAGCTTTGAACAGACATAGTTTTGTCCGAGTATTTGTCGAATCTCATAAATGTTGTTGAATCATAACAAAAAGAAGGGATCTTCGACCATAATAAAGGGCACCAATAAGTTGTGATCATGCCCATGATTGAAACTTTACCGAAAGGAAATGTTGCAAATTATGGACATCCAGAAATGGAAGATGGTTGGTATCATTTTTGCAATATTAATATGCATTTGTGTCACTAAAACTTGTTTGGCATGGCTGTAAATCGTGTAAAGGTAGTACGAGAGCTGAGTGGGACAATTCTTACACGAGGCCCTAAGCTATGCAACTTTGTTGAGTGGAGAGGATTTAAAGTTGTTTATAGGAGGTATATATATATATATATCTATTCATTTCATTTGCTTCTCAACCATCCATCCTTCTCCTCTGTGCAGCAATTTCATAAGTAGTTATATTTCAGATATGCCAGCCTCTATTTTTGTATGTGCATTAACCAGGAAGACAACGAATTGGAGATCCTCGAAATTATTCAATATTTTGTCGAGACTCTTGATCGTTACTTTGGAAGTGTAAGCCATCTAAACCTTAAAAATTGACAAGGACAAAGAAAAAGAAAGATGATAGCTACGTTCTTTTTCTATATTTGGAAGTTGATTATGTTTCTCACCATTGGTTTGCCAGGTTTGTGAACTAGATTTGATCTTCCATTTCCATAAGGTATATTGTTATCTTATTATCTTGATTAATGTTTTGCATAGTAACAATAAAATATCCAATCATTATATTAAAAAACAAATGAGGATCATTAGTCTGATCAAATTTTAGACAAGGCACTTTTCATGTTGGATTGGGCTTGGCAACGGAAATGTACCTTTTTACCCTCAGGATATATATGTTTTGCAGACTCTCATCTCAAATTCCTTTTTTCGTACATTACTACAGAAATAGGGACATCTAACATAGTAGGATTTCTTTGTTACTTGATGAGAAAATATGCTCAACGAGTATTTTTCAAGATCAATATCTGCAACGTTGTAATTGGAAGAAATCAGGTGTTTGAGTTTCTGCTTTTAGATGCGGACATCATTCCTTAATGCGCTCGATTCAGTTGCATTAATCTATCATAGTGATTCTTAACCATTTCTTCAATACTTGATCAATCAAGCTAGCTCCTATTTATTGACTATGTTGCAGGCTTATTATATACTGGACGAGATCTTAATAGCTGGCGAACTCCAGGAATCAAGCAAGAAGGCAATTCACCGTCTAATAGATGCACAAGTAAGATTCCATACCACACATTTTGGTCATATATAAATATACACTAATCCTTCAAAGATCTGAATTTCTGTTATCTGTTTGCAGGATGCCATTGTTGAGGCTGCTAAAGCAGAAAGAAATACTGTTAGCTATATAATTAAACATGTAGCTGAATGAACTTTCTGTATATGTGCTGGTATATATATATGTATGTATAAGGGTGGGTTCAAGGGAGAACCCAAAACTCTCTCTATCCAACTGTTGGATGGATCTAGATGTCTTGGATTAATTTATATGATCTAAGGCCTCGTGCATTCAGTTATTTATTTGTAATTACTATAAGCAGATTGATAGAGAATAACTTTGTGAAAATAGTAATAGTGGGCACGAGCTCAAATAACTTTTTGAAAAAAATAGTGCTTGAGCTCAATGCTTATTTAGCAATTTTGAGCTATGACCCTAAGATTGTGTATGGATTCAACTTGGAGATTGATCAACTCTTTTATTGGGTCAAGCTCGGTAACTTTATAGTTATTATTGTGTGATTTATGAACGTGTATGGCTTGAGATTTCCATAACGCCAATGTTCGACTTAACCAGTTCAAATAAATGTTTCGTCGAGTTGGATTTGTTAAGTTAAAGGAGCTCTATTTTGTATTCGAAATCAACTCTAGCTCAGCTTGGATTTGAGTCCCTCGTTAAATTCTCAAGTCTGTCAGTAGACTCCTTCTAAAGCCTCATAAAAAATTTCAAGTCGAATCATACAAGCATACATTTTTTCGAACCACGGATATGGGCCTCCTCGTTGGGCTAAGCGGTCCTTGGCGTGGGGCCTACTATAACCATGCTCTTTCGCGGTCCTCGGTTTTTGGGTGTAATATTATTACATGTGGTTCGTGGTTTTTTCCCTTTTCCATGTAGGGCGTTTTATTTGACTTGATCAATATACCACCATGTCTGGAAATTGTAGAAAGTAAAATGAGTTGTTGAATAAAGTATGTTTATATGGATACAAGCTGTTAGTGAGCACCCAAATTCCACTACCAATGTGAATATTTATACGCACATTAATTTTCCCAAACATCGATTCACGTATATATTTTTAAATAGATTTTTTTAATGCAATCGTGATATTTAGCCTTCTTATTTGAACAAACATAAACTAAATCAATTGATGGGCTCTCGATCAGTTTCGATGGTAGATGAAAGTGGTAACACACAAACACACTAAATCAATGGATGGATTCTCAATTGCGTTCTCCATCGGTCTCAATCAATTATTAATCGCCCTCGATGTGCTATCAGTAGATCTTGAGGGTTTCTTGGTCAGTCTCGATATATTTTCAAAGAACCCTCGATTGAGTATCGATTGGGCTTGATGAATTTTCAATTGTTCTCAATGGAAGATGAAAGTGATGTGTTATGGTTTACACACACTGAAACGACAAAAATTGATGGGATTTGTAAGAGGAAAAACAATTGCATGCACCAAATCATAAAAGTTGTACGTTTTTATAAAACATGAAGCAAAAAAAAAAAGGAAAAAAAAACTTGTAGGTTTAGGGGAGGAGCCAGAATTTTCAATAAGAGTGGTCCTTTATTTTGACTATATTTTTCGCGAGATTGTTCATCATTTTTTGATTGTGTCGAGTCTCTAGAGTGTGATGGATCATGACTCTGATATATTGTGAAGATATGTGACACCCCTTTATATCTATTTCTGAAAAAAATTTATCTATCTAATATATATATATATATAGAGAGAGAGAGAGAGAGAGAGAAAGGTTCAAATGAGAAGTGCTA
>LUCG01304484.1:0-11864 GCA_001633085.1 Carthamus tinctorius
TATATAATTATTATATAATTATAAAATTAAATAAACAAAACAACTAAACAAAAGAAAAGACCCTTAAAAATCAGATTTTTAACCCAAGCAAAAAAAAGCCCAACTAGACCGGTTTTTTGTCCTAACCGGTAATTCCTCTAACCCAACCGATTGCATGTAGTATTGAATTCGAGGTCCATAACCGGTTATATGCTTGCTTCGTTTTTTTCCTAAGCGGTTATTTTCCTAACCAGTTTTAAAATAACCGGTTAGGTTATTTAACCAGTCGTGTGCACCTCTAATCACGGCCCTGATCCCACTAAAATAAGCTCGTAAGCTTATCAATCTTATTATATATCAATGTGGAATGAAAATCATGTCTAACTCAGTTGGTCTCCTTAAGAACGGTAACATCCTTGGGGGGCGGTGGATGAGATCCCAGTCTACCTGGGTTCGATCCCACAGGGAGTCAATTGAAGGCATGAGAAGTACCAAGTTCTTGGGCTGGTCCAGTCATAGACTGGGCTACCCTCCAGCCTAGTCAAATACTGTGATCGGGCTCTAGGTATAGCGTAGGGGACGATAATTGCAAAAAGTTGACGTCGGTATATTATTCGTCATTAATGTATAAAAAAATCGATCAAGATACTAAAAGATGAACAAATGGCGAAAGGTGTTCAAACTTCAAATAAGATGAAACAGGTCAATTCTATACGTTTTAGTTGTAAACCGTTAACCCGATTATAGTTATTTTTGGGCTTTACTCTATTAGCCCAATACATATGTTAATATTTTTTTTTAAACAATTGTCTCATTTTGTAAGATTTTTAATATGGGGTCAGGTTTAAGAAAATAATCTAAAAAAATACCAATGAACAATCTCGTAGCTCTTCATCTAAATCGTATGCACTTGTACATAGACATAATTTGTAATATCCACAGGTGTTTATCAGGTGCTGAGGTGCATATTGCACGTGTCCATAAAAAACAAAAACAACTTAATTTACTGTTATGCACAAAAGCATGAAGTCCAGATAGAGTGCTAAGATGGTGTTCCTTGGTTTTTTTTTTTTTTGGTGAAGTTTTACTTTAAACCTTCTCTTTTAATATAATACTTTATTCGTCTCAATATAATAGTCCATATTATTATTTTAGTTTGTTTCAAAATAAATGTTCCCTTTTATTAATATGTGATTGTTCTCCCATTTTATCCTTAGTTATGTGGTGAAAAAAATTTCTCTCTTAAATATAATAGTAAATCAGTCATTTCTTAATTAAAAAGGTGATTATTATATATTTTTATAATTGTATACATTTTTTATTGTGCACATTTATGAATGGACGAAAGATATTTGATCTAAAATTCTATATTTTTCTTTATATATTATTCCTCCGATCAAAATACAATCTTCGATTAAAATAATACGTTATTTTTTTGGGTAAGTTAAATACACATCTTATGTATTGTTAGAGTATCTTTAATGTTTATACTGAAATATAGATTTTAAAATTTTAAGGTATTTAAAAAAACTATATAATATTATATGCTAAATAAAAAAGAAAGAAAGAAATGGTAGAAATCTTCTAATCAGGATAAATCTCTAAGGAATTGTCTGTTTATCTCACGTCAGTTTCAGTAAGCGAATGATTTTGTAACTTTGACAACGTTTAACCATTCAACATTCTAATTTCATTCTCAATAATTACAAGACAATCATATTTCATTTTGTAATAAATGCCATTCAACTAAAAATTAGAATGAAATATGATTCTCTTGTAATTATTGAGAATGAAATTACAATAATTTCTTAACTATTCTAATCTCTTAATCATCTAATACTAAAAACCATTCAACAACTGTGAAATACCTCCTAAAACTCCATATTTAATAAAAATATTTTCACCTAAATTAGATGATTAGGAGTGAAAATGATATATTATTATATATCATATATTTTAATAATATAGTTGATTATAAAATTACTAAAATAGAGTAAATATTTAAGTTGGACTAATTTTTTAGAGTTCTTAACTATTAATAATATTATATTTTAGAAAAACTGTAGCGGGAGATGTTAAGTGCACCAATACCTATTAAATCTCTCATTATTTACATCAACGGGCTGTTTGGTACAAAGTTTTGGAAGCAGAAATATGAAAATGGATATTAATCTTTTGTTTAGACGAATTGACATTATTTTGGGTAGAGAAATGAAATTCTCTGGGAATTCATTGTATTGTAAAAATAGAGAAATGTAATTCTCTCCTTTTTGAGAAGAAATGGTGAAAGTTGGTGTCTAACTTATTCAATTTCAAACCCTAGTCAACTTCCCATCTCAATCTCACTTACGTCTCATCTGCTGCATGCGACCTGCGACTTGCGTCGGCGACGACCGCCTGCGTCGGCAACCACCGCCGACCACCTGCGCCGCCTACGACCGACGACCACCTGCAACGGTGACGACGACGCTGACCGCCAACCACCTGCGTCGATGACGACCTCTGACGACTGACGACCACCTGCGACAGTGACGACCGACGACCACCATCGAGAGTTGTCGCACGATGTTTCCATCCGGCGACCTAAGCCACCATTTCTTCAATTCACTTCTCTGATGATACCAAAGAAGGAATCATTTTCAATTCTCTACCTCATTTCTGTTTCTCTCCATTTTCATATCTTTTCATTTCCGTTTCCAATTCTCCACAATTCTTTTCTCTAAAACAAATACACCCCAAGATCAACATCTTTTAAATTTCCAATGCACTTGAGTTTATTCTAACATTAAAATGGTATATATAAGTATATAACAATCGAGAACATCTATAGCAACTATGCTAAAATATAGAAAGATGAGTTTAGAGAAATATCTAAATAGAGGGATAAATGATTATTTTAATACCTTCATTAATATGATATATTGAAAGTAAATATTTAGAATAGAGAAATATTTTTTTTATATATATTGAACTTTTCAATAATATAATTAATGTTAAAATTGTTAAAATAGTATAATTGTTGAAGTTGAACCTAATTATTTTTAAAGATTTAGGTTTTTAAAGCATTTATAACAGCTACTCTATAATTTTTCTAAAATTTAAGGTAAAATTCTTTAAAAAAAATTTACATTCAACTTTAATAGTTCCTCTATTTCGACAATTCTATCTTTAAAAATATTATTAAAATATTCAATACATTAATAAAATACATGATTTTTTCTCTCTTAACCATTTAATTTTAAGGTCTCTTATTTGTGAAAAATAATATGATATTGTTTATCTTTCTTTAGTTTGGAGTTTGAGAGATTTTTCCAAATTTAACGATTTCTACGGTCTCTTTTTTCTTTTCTCTATTTTAGTATACGAAATAGCATAACTATTAGAGCAAAAATTTACCCAAAAACTTTTAAAATTTTCTTTATTATGGAGAAATACAACATAACTATTGGAGATGCTTTAACTGTTTTTACACCTTTTTTTAAAATAAAGTCAAGTCAAATATTAAAGATACAAAAAATAGATTTTAATGTTCATTTCCCGTAAAGATATTCCTAGGTAAAAATACATTTAATAAATTAGAGAGGGTGCACTTAACCATGCGTACACTCAGCAGGTTACGACTCGAGTGAGGCTCAAGCTTCATCGGGTTGGGTTGAAACATATGTACACCCCATGATGTGGAATCCGGATGGTGAGGCCCTCGGTTTCCCATACCTGAGCAGTTATTCCCTCTCTTTTCACACTCTCTTTTCTTTCTCTTCCTCTTTTTTAAATAAAATAAAAAAAATTAAATAAATGGAAAAAGATTGCGTTAGCTTAGAGTTGTAAGCGTAGCGACAGGGGCGGACCTAGCTTTGTGGAGACGGTGGCACGTGGCACCGTTATCCTTTGTCGTAGTGTAAAAAATTACAGGTCCTGAAAGTTGTCACCGTATTAATTTGTTGTGTGCCACCATAAATATATTGAAACTGCAATTAAAACTAGTGATGGCCAAACCAAACCGAACCGAAAAAAAGAACCGAAACCGAACCGCACCCGAACTAGTTTTCGGCCCGAACCGCTCTGAACCGGTTTCAGGCCCGAAAGTTGGGACCTGTTTGGGTTTTTAGAGATTTTTCCGGCCTGAACCCGTTTCAGCCCGAATCGTAAATTTTCAAAATTATATATAAACTTATGTATTTCGTAACTTGTAATATTGTAACTTAAAATTATATATAAACTTTGAATTTTAGTGATATATAAATAAAATGTATGTGTATTCTAGTGATCTAATCCAATTTTTTACTTTTTAATTTTTAGAGTTTAGTAATCAATTGGTTATTACTTATTAGTTACTACTAATTAGTATAATAGTATAGACAAAAGAATCAAACAAAGATTTTAAAAAAATCAAAAATTTTGGGAAAATACCTGAACCGAAGCCGAATCGGTTTTGGGCCCGGCCCAAACCGGTTTCTTTGAACCGATTTTACATGTAGGTTAACCGGTCCCTATGATATGGTGCGAAACCCGAACCGAATCGAACCGGTTCAAGGTCAAACCGGTTTGGGAGGTTACTGTTCCGAACTGGTTTGGTCCCTGGCCGAAAACCGAATTTTGGCCACCACTAATTAAGACACAAGTTTTCCTTGATGGAGTTGGTAAGTTCTATGCTTTTCAGACTTGAGGTCTTTTGTTCAAGTCTTATTAGACTCATTTTTTACTAGATTTTAGTTTTAGTTGTCTATTGTGTTTATTAAAAAAAAAAGTAAGTGTTGTTAGACTCATTTTTTACTAGATTTTAGTTTTAGTTGTCTATTGTGTTTATTAAAAAAAAAGTGCTTCCATCAATACTTGAACTTGAGACTTTATATTTGAGAAGCAAGGAACCAACCACTAAACCAACAAAGATTTTATGAAAAACATAGCAGCATATATTTCTTATAGTCAAACAGTGCCACCGTTAGAAAAAAAAATTCTAGATCCGTCCCTAGGACTATACTCCATTTTAGGGTAAATTGGGTAGGAAAAAGAAAAGTTGATGTGACACTGAGATAAACATTCAGAATAAGCAGGGTAAATCACGTGGCGGTACACATGGTCTAACAATACCCCATTTTACTACAAGAAAAGATGGTAAAAAATGCACCTATAATAACACATTTCTGCAAGAAAGATTTGCAAGTACAAACCAAATTAAAGTAGAAAAGGGAAAATCCCCACCCCACCTGAAATGGTCAACACTCCACCACAGGGGTCTGACCCACCCTCTGTCTGTGCCATTGCCATGCAGCAGGAATGAAGTGGTCCAACCAACCAACCCTACTACTTCAAGTACAACCTTACTCTTTTGTTGTACCTCATGCATAAACAATTGTACAATCTTCACAAACTCAAGCAAGGGCCTTTTCCTATTTCACCAAAACACAATTATACAACACCAAATATGTGTTTTCCATTAGCTTCCCCATATCAAATTCCGGATATCGATGTCGTTACAAACAATCGTGACAACGATACGATACCAACCCGATCGAGCCCTTTCCTAAAACCATCTATACAAACACGTTAAGGGTTCAATCCGTGAAGCGGTATGCGTGTCGTCCAGAAGCTAAATCGAGTTAGATCCAAAGCTGGTCAGGGGGTTACACAACCGGTGGTCCAAAAACTATACTGCCCCGGTTCACGGGAGTGGAAAACCCCGCTACCGTCCAATGTATGCACACCAGCAGACGAAGATATGCAAAATTTGCTGGTTCTTTTTTGGATCAAACTATGACTCGGTGGTCGGTTTGGACTCGAAGAATTTGGCTACGGCTTGGTAAAGATTTTCTTCCTGAAACGGCTTCGATACGTAGCCATCCATTCCGCTCTTTTGGCATTCTTCAAATGTCGCATGGATCACGTCCGCGGTCATGGCTAGGATCGGCAAATGCCACTTGGTGGTCGAACCATCACACAACCCTTCCGTTGAGCCACTTGTATTATGCTCGTTCGCCTGGCTTTCCATCAACCGAATAAGACGTGTGGCCTCAAAACTGAAATTTAGTCACACAAGCTTAGTAACGAATAAGCCGATTGCCATAACTCGATTACCGTTCAAGAAAACGTACCCGTCCATTTCCGGCATCTGAATGTCCATGAAGCAGGCATCGAAACCGTGCGGCAGTTGAAGCAAATCGAGAGCGGCTTTCCCGCTATCGGCACACTCTACATCGGCACCGAACTTTTTAAGAGCGCCCTCTGCAACTCTACGGTTGACTCTATTATCGTCGACCACCAAAATCTTCTTCCCGCAAAGCAAACTCCGAAGATAAACCGATCCACTCGCCATAACTTTACCTTGTTCCGGCTTTTTTACCGTTCCAAGAACCTGTTGAAGGCATGCTGCCACCATACTCGCTCTCAGAGGTTTCATGATCAAAGTGTCGGAAAACCCGGCCGCTTTTGCCTTATCGAATTCGGAACCCGTTATGTTTGTGGCAAGAAGGATCATCTTAGGCGATTTTATCACATGCCCGTTATGTCTACAGTCGAAAAGACGTACATTGCTTACATCCTCACCCGATAACCACACATCTTTCTCGACTAGAATCATATCCGGCTGCCACTCGTTTCTGTAAAAAGTCGAAACCCAGAATGTGAAAACCAAGATATGAAAAACAAACATACGAAATTACAAATCGACGGGAAAGAAGTACCGACTTTGATCTCACGGAACCATTTTGGCCAGAAATGGAAACCGCCATCCGTAAGCTATGAATGACCTCCACAAGGACGCCTAATCGTGTTAGATGGTATCTCGTTACCGCGGCTCTAACGGGTTTCGCATCGATCACGGTCGCTTTCAACCCTTTAAACGCAGTCGGCAGATCGTCATAAAGAGATCTCTTCGGATCGCTGACTGTGTTCTTCTCGCACCGTTTAAAGGCGGCCGTGAAAGAAAATGTGCTACCGATTTGGGGCCGGCTAACGAAGTTTATCTGACCGCCCATCAGCTCCACCAGACACTTGCTGATGCTCAGCCCGATTCCCGTCCCTCCATAATGTCTTGAGGTCGAACTGTCTGCCTGCATGAATGGCATGAAAACGAACTCCTGAGCGTGCAACGGGATCCCAATTCCGGTGTCCTCAACCGAGACCATTAGAGTAACGTTCTGAGAAGTTCCATCGGACGTTATCACTTGAAACGGAAAATCCTCGTCCGCAATTAAATGCTTGAACTTGTCCCAACTGTTTCGGTCATCTGCAGCTTCACGACCGCTTAATGTTTTGAACTGAGAAAAGCCTTCGGATCTTCCATTCGTACCATTCTCGGATTTTGCATCGAGGACAGCTTTTGAGTGTTCGGCGAGATGCACTTGGACAAATATATGGCCTTGTTCGGTAAACTGACAAATTTTTGCATCTTATCAGGATGTTAAAGCAATGTTGATATGATTCGAGTTGAACACATCAACAAAATCGGCTGTATGGGATGCCAAATAATGTCATATAAAAAGAGTAATAAGGCGTTTTATGTCAAAATTGTCCTAAAATCCTTGATAGGACTCCCAAAAAAACGATTTTATTGAAGTGAAAGATCACGAAATTTGCTTACTTTAACAGAGTTTCCCACAAGATTTGTAATGACTTGTCTGAATCTTCCAGGATCCCCCATGACAATTTGCGGCACTTTATCCGATACGAGAACAGCCAACTTTGATTTCCAATGATTTTTCAAAAGATCAAAGAAGCATAAAAATCAGATAATTTGAAAACGTTATGAGAAACGAGAAAGGCGTTGGTGCTAGATTTTACCTCAATTCCTTTATGCCGAGACTTCTCGGAGAACAATGAAAGAACATCATCTAATATGGATCGAAGATCAAATGGGACTGCCTCTAGTTCCAACTTTCCAGCTTCGATCTTGGCCCTATCCAGCACTTCATTTATCAACGTAATCAACGCCCTTCCACAAGCTTGGGCCGTTTGAGCATAATCCCGTTGAGTTGAACTTAAATCGGTATCCAGAAGTAATGCAAGCATCCCTGTTAATCCCATTTATTAGATACACCAAATTCAATTAATTAAACCGGCAAAAAGGAGAAGAATTAACAAATGGATTATACCGAGGATGCCATTCATGGGGGTTCGGATTTCATGTGAGACAGTGGCAAGAAACTGGCAATCGAAACGATAAAGATCAATTAAAACTGTGTTTACTTAATCACATCTTCTTAAATCTATAAACGGTGGTTTTAAGTTAAACGAACCTGGGATTTTGCGACATCGGCCGCTTCTGCTCGGACTTTCAATTGCTGCATTGTATCAAAGTCGTCCTCAACTTGAACGATATGGATGGCCCCGGTATAGAACATGTAGCCAGCTAATAAGACGATCACGTACCCTAAAGTTGCAGTGGTGATGGCTGTCCACGAGATGGGTGCTTTATGAAGATACCTGCATTCAGTCGCATACAGTTAGCATCTATGTTTGGCAAACTAGCTGATAAGCTGGCTGATAGCTGATGAACTAGTCATGTTTGATAAGCCGTAAAATCACCTAAAAGACATGTTGAAAAATTAAATGAAAATAGCATAAATGGAAGCGAAAAAAAAAAAGATCTCGGAGGCTTATTGACACGGTACTTAAAAAAGCTAGTTTATTGGCTAACCAAACAGGGCTTTTCCAAAAAGCTCAACTTGCAGTAGGCATACATGGCTTAATTGTGTATGTTCACAAACCTGCAAGTCATCTGGTGCTTCCTGAACGGATCACCGAAGTCGAGCAGGCTCACACGAGCACGTGAGAGATCACCATCTTGAGTCTGACGGCCGTACATGATAAGAGGATCGGATGTGTTGGTGACGTCATAAACCTTCACGACTATCTCCTGGTTTCCGGCGAGCTGACCAAGAAGGTTTTCAACAAGAGACTCGACATCAAACGCTCCACCGAGATATCTGTTTCCACAATGAAACCATCATCAATATCTTGCCGTTAATCAATAAAGACATAAGGGAATTAATTAATTAGTACCCAGCGGTAGCTTCGATGCGATCTCGAACAGATGCATTTGGGGGAAGTTTCGATTTGTACACGGGAATAGTCAAAACTACCCCCAGATGATGAGAACCCAGCAGCTTAAACGGGCTTGTGAGCACCGCTTTCCCGGTGGACCGAGCCCTCAAGATATTCCCACGGTCCTCCTGCGGTCAATTTCAAGATTTTCTTTTTTAGGAGATACTCGAATACCCGTTTAGATTTATGACATATAATCGATAAAGTTAGCAAATGTTCACCTCGCCCGACATCATATCTAACAAATTGAGGTAGGAAACGGTTTCTTGGGCAAAAATCACGGGGGCATATTCGTCACGGTGGGGCGAAGGCTCCTTTGCCATCGTTCTTATCGTCCCTCCATGTTGACTCTCGAATTCTTCCCTCTCGGAATTCATTACCCTTTGAGCATACGCCACTCCGCTCAATAGCGGTCTCTCGAACGCTGTTCTTGCGGTATACTCTGCAAATGTTTCCTGCATCACACGAATACAAACTCCATCGATGAAAATTTATATGAAAGGAAACGGAAATAGAGCCGATAGTCCGATTCGATTAAAACCCGAACACCAGAAGTAGCTAAAATTTCTAATTAGAACCAGACACAAGATGTTTCTCCAGAAAAAGATATACAAATCAAGTACAGAACTTCTATTATGTTTCCCATTTCAATTTGACTTTTGAAAGTCAAACAAACTAAGTTTCCAACTTCAAATTCGACATGAATTCTAAAAATTTGCAAGAAATAATTTATAAACCGCATTCAACATCAAAAACAAGTATTACAAACAGAGAAGAAGATATGCTAGATCTGTAATTATGAACATCAATTTTGCAGTGAAGCAGTATTAATTTTGAATAAAAAGTCTTCTTCTTTTTTTAATTTGGAAGGGAGTGATAATTTCTTGTTTTGTATCTTCTTTATTTGGGAAAAAATTCTTGATTTCTCCCCAGATATGTTTCTTGCACCACCCACAATTTAATAAAGAAAAACACACAACTAAGCTAAAAAAAATCTTTAAAAAAAAAACAACCATAAAAAGATTATGGTGATTATTATTCAATTTGTTTGGTGGATTACCCACAAATTGAATCAGAAAAGAAAGAGTAAAAATAATTTCTTGAAAACCATAACTGCAGCAGATGAAATATTGCAAGAGAAGTTGAAATGCTGAGTGAAATAAAGATTTAGAAAAGAAAAAGAGGGGGTTCAAATTCAAACCTGATCAATCACTGATGGGTTCTTGTAATAATGGAAAGTGGAAACCAAAACAGCAAGAGCATGAACATGATTAACACTAACACTGAACTGATCTTGCAACATTCTAGCCCTTTGATCACACATACTCACTAAACCCTCATCAATTCTCTCTTGATGGCCTGCATCTATGCATCTGTAAACATGTACAGCCACAAACCCAAAAGCAATGATCCACAATGCCAAGTATTTGCCTTGATTTGTTCTGGGTATGTAAGATGTATACTTCCTTTTTGTGCCCAATTGTTGTTCATTCAAACTCACTGCCACCAAGTGATGGTGGCCTTGCCCTTGCATTTTCAAACCCATTTTTTTCTTCTTCTTAAGCTTCTTGTTGTACCTTGTGTTCTTTTCTTTCCAAGTTCATGTCCCTAAATTCAACCTAAAAAGGTTGGTGGTAAATTAGTGACACAAAGGCATGAGGGAATTGTTAAAAAAACAAAAACAAAAAAAAGGGTTTTTTTTCTTCAAAGGACAGACAGTTTTTTGACAGATGACTTTTTCAGCAATATATAAAGTTTTTTTTTTCTAAAACCATATAATTGCAGCATTGTTTGGTGTGATTTTAGTCAAGAAAACACACAACCCCAGAAAACCTACTAAAGAATAATAATCAAAGACAAGAAATTCCCCCAGGCTCTCACACAGTTAGTGTGTGTGAGAGAGAAAGAAAGAAAGAAAGAAGAAGAGAAAGAGAAAGAAGAAAGAGAAATCACCAAAAGGGTAAAATTTTAATTATAAACCCATCTCAAGGGAACAAGCATGGTGGTGTTTGCAGCCCTAAAAAGATGCAGAGAAAGCCCAAATTCCAAAGGAACTTTGGGTTTGAATGGATTAAAGAAACCCTAAAAGAAAACTAATTAAAAATCTTGAGGCGTGAAGTTTGGCTGAATGGGGGAGGGAGACAAAGAACAGCACATTTATCTGTAATTAATCTTGAATTAAATAAAAAAAGCAAATAAAATCTAAGAAGATTGTTGACCAGCAAAGCAAAACAAGTTGTAAAATTTGGATAGAATGAAACCTGGGCAGCATAATAACATAAACATGAGTTGTGTTTTAATGATAATGATATTAATAATAATGGAGGTCTCAATAGAAAATTAAGGAGGATTAATAATAAATAAAAGAGGGGGATATGTTTGGCGACCTTACTTTATAAAGCAACTGAATCGAATTTTCAGGATTTTTTCAAGATACGCCCTTGTCCCCCTTCTCCCTCAATCACCCTTTTTTTTTAATCCCCCACACAACAATGCAATTTTACGGTTTTAGCTATTTTCCTAATTCCAAATTAAAAAATTGATAAAAAATACACTTGATTTTTGGGCTTATTTACTTAAATGATATTCCATGATAGCCATTTTGTCGCTATTGGTGGGTGCCGCTATGTTCATATATGTGTGTGTGCCGCTATCAATTTTTTTTCCTGCAGCTAAGGGTGCCGCTATCATAAGTGCTGCTAAGTAAGGCTGCCGTTATTGAAAATGTAAAAGGAGAAAAGAGGGAGGGGAGACGCCAGTAAGGCTGCCGCTATCACCATAATTTAGATGATTTTTTAACTTATTTTAAAATAAACTGATTTAGATGTGTGTATGTGTGTGTG
>LUCG01304488.1:0-13634 GCA_001633085.1 Carthamus tinctorius
TACCTATATATAACACACATATATATTCTATTTACATAATAACAATCGGGATTAATCTAACAATTCTAAGGGGAAGTTGTATGCAAAAAGCTAAGTTTTTCTAAACCCACCCTTCCCAATTACACTCCTTTTATCTTTGAAAAACCCCTCTAAACAAAAACCTTCCCAATTTATACAGATAAATCGTTCTACAAAGACAACTTTATTCATACAGGACTTAATGGAAAACCAACCAAACAACCCCTATTATAGTTCCTTGCTTTGTAAGATTCAGTAAAAGACAGTTTGGATAGTATATTTTATTTTCTAACCAATTTTGAGAGATATCATAGAAGTGGCAAAAGGTTGAGTTTGTTCCTAATTTATATGTATTTATATGATGTTGTCTTAAGTTATGCCATTTAAATTTTTAAGGCTTGGTTATTGTAGATTGACATTGATGTTGGATCATCTACACTTGCAAGGGGGCTGGCTAGCACAGCTTTGAGTTGTTTCAGTAATTTGATATCTGAAACCGCATTTGTTCTACAGGTATACCCCTCCATCCGTTATTTTTCTTTTTCTTTTTTGGGTATGAGAAGTGCAAGGAACATCAACCAAAAAATCAAAAAAATGTCCCTGGAATTCAACCAAAAAACTTAAAATTCCTCAAAACGAACCAAAAACTTATAAAAATCCCTTGAGATATAGGAATTTGGCTAACAACATATTGGACAAACTTTGTGGGCCTTTGATCCAAAAAGGTTCACCCCACTTGGCAAAAGTCATGGATAGGATCTTGTATTCTTTAGAATAAAAGAGCCCATACAAAAATATGAGTGGTTTCTACATATTTACAAGATTGATGGTTTGTGCTACCGATATAAGACTTCAACAGGTAGTTTTTTTTTAGAAGGTTCACCTGGACTTTGGCCAGACTACATCCTTGGTAAATTTTACCGAGAGCTAAACATGCTTCCCTGGGATTAATACTCAGTGGCCACCGATTGCGCACGCATGGATTCGAACCCGGGTAGGAGCTACCACCCTTTAGGAACTTACCACTACGCCACACCTTGGTGGTTAAAACATCTACAGTAGTTACCCTTGTGGCCACCCTTTAGGACTCCAACAAGTAGTTACCCTTGTGAAGCGGCGATATTTTAAAACATCTACTTTTTGTGTGAGGAGGACCACTCAAAACGTGGACTTAGAACACTATAATATCCCAAGTCATGCTCTTGATATGTTGTGCTATTAAATTATGCAGGCAAACACGCCGGATGAGCTTCCAGAACATCTTTACGGTGCATCTCGTTTGAACTATCTTGACGTCTCTAAAGCAAGTTGGGCAAACCCATGATCTAAATTCTACCGGTTCTTGTCTCCTCAACCCAAAGGGTGTTGTTGCATACATGATAAACGATCACGATAACGATAACAAAGTTATCAAATTGCATTAAAATTACAAATTGGAACTAGAGACCACTTAAAACTTTGTAGATTGCATGGAGTAAATAGGTAGTATGGTCAATTCAATTGTGTGGGGATTTGCCAATTGCCAAGGTAACCCTTGGTTTTGGTACCACTTGTGACTTGTATCAAAAAGAAACTCAAGATACAAATGTGGTCTTCCTTTGCATTCATAATATTGTGGGCCCTCAATAATAGACAATAATGAAAAGTTTTTGTATCTTTGTATTTGATTTCTTGTTAATTAATCATTGATTTAGTTTTTTAGAGAGACACAAAAATGTTATAATTTGGATTTAATGGGTACATGTTTATTGGTCGGTTATTTAATTCCTTTTTTTTTTTTTTTGAAATAGACATAACCTTTTTTTAAAACAAATTTGTTATTTTGTGGGTTAACCAATACAACAAAGTTAAAAAAGATAATATTTAGTTTGATAGGTTCTTTCTACAAATTCTTGTAAAAAACATATAAGATATTTATTAATTTATAATTAGGATTACAGGAGTTACATATCTCCCTGTAAAGTGAGAATTTGATTATTAAATTCAGGGTTGTTAGGTTTGTGAAATTTAAAGGAATTTGACGAAATTGGAATGACAAATTCTTTTGATCAAAATTTTTAATGAGCTTGGTTTACAGAATGAACTTGATGGAATCCCTTGAATTCCACAATTTGAGAAATTCGTCATTCTTTGCCTTAACTGAATTAATTGAATTCCTATCAACCAAAAGTATGATCAAATTCCATTCCAGTTCTTTCAAAGTCAAATTTATTCGATGAATTCAAATTCCATCAAATATCATTATACGAACCAAATGTCCCTTCAATATTCTTTAGATACAAAAGTATGTTCCCTTCCAGAAAAAAAAAAAAGTATGTTCATCAAAAATAAGTTCATATGTAAGTTTGTTGGCAATCTTTTCTAGGCAAATAAATAATTACCATCAAAACTTTTTATTTTTTAATATATGTGTCAGAAAATGTATAAAGTAATTTACGTACTCTATTCTTCTTCGTCATCTTTCTGAAACATCAAAAAAAAAATTCCTATTGTTTAGATTTTGATATATTGTACGTACGAATATGAACAATGTTGTAACAAAATTTATGTAGGAAACATCTCATTCAGTACAAAAATATACTTGCAAAACGTACGGGTCACATTCTTTTCCCATATCTCATTCCAAGAATTAAAGGGAACAAAAGTAAATGAAAATGTATCTTGAAAATAAGATGATGGATATAAAAGTGAGAGGAGCACCGACGCAACTTTCCTACATATAAACCATAAAAGGTACCCCCACGGGTCACCATCAAGAGCTTAGAGACGTAGAGGCATGCCATATCGATGTACGTTGCCAATCACAATGTAACGACACCTTCAAACAACCCGAATAACCTTACATGGTATTAAAAATCTTTACTTTTGCAGAATGTTTACCTTTTAAAAGTTCAGTTTCTGACGTTGATTCTCTTAAGGATGATTTAAACAACTTGATAACCTTAAAGAAACTCTAAACTCATTCAATCGTTCATAATATTTTTTTTTAACGACAGATAAACTTACACACACGTTTCCGTGGTATCCGGGATCCATTCGGGCACCTGACTAATCTGCGTCGATCTTAAACCGGTCCGAAGGCCGACCCAAAACCTGGATAACGCCACTTGCTATCGCAGGGTTTCGAACCCGAATTGATTATTAATACAGACATAAAAACCTTGTCTGTGTTTACACAAACAGATTCTGTATTAAGGAAAAAAGCGACACCGTTTTAGGTTTCCGACCAGTTTTCATCTCCATCGGCGGCCATAGTTGAACCAAAGGTCAAAGATCCTCCGATTTCTCTCTCCTCCGTTGAGCCCTAGTGCTGCTGCTGGAGAGAGAGAGAGAGAGAGAGAGAGAGAGAGAGAGAATTGAGGTCAATTTTGAAATCGATTAGAGGACCCACCATGATCTTGGATTTGAGTCCAAACAACACAATTCGAGGGAATTTATAAGCACGAGATCTCTTCGATCTATGCAAAGGTAAACCTCCAAACTCCTTCTTTAAAACCCTTGAAATTATCACGCTTTTAACAAGCTCTCGTTTTCCCTCCGACAAACCCTCGGTTCCTGGTGTCTTCTTCGTTATTAGGGTTCGTTGATCAGTTAAGATTTTGTTTCAGATATCAGCAACTGCAAGAGCTTAATAATTGTGTTTGAAGTTTGAGGCTTTACATGGTTAATTGTTAGGTTTTTGATACAGAAAGGGATTTTATTTTTATTTGTATTTCTATTTTGAACTTGTAGTTAGTCTGTTGGTTTGGTTGAAATTGACGATCTGGAATTCTGTGAATGGAGAATGGACCATGCTGTAAGACTTGCTCTGCTGCTGATGCTTCTTGCCTTAGGTATGCACTTCTTTTCTAGTTAACCTGCAATTATATGTGTAGATTCTTAAATGAAGAAGAATATGCATCAAACTGAATCTTGAATCCGACTTTCCGAAAAAAGTTTATCTAACATGAACTCCAAAAACTCTGTTTATTATGATGTTATGCAAGAATATTGCTAATTGAGGATGAATCTTAATGAAGCTAATCATTTCTCTATTCAACTTAAAAAGAAGCTGATTACTTGATCCATGCCTTGCAGATTGTAAGAGTAATTCTGTCATAAATACTTATAATGTTGGATGTGTATGTACATCTATATGCCTACACATTTTACTGAAAGTAGGTATGGAATTAAACCATATTTATTTTGTTGTTTAATGAATAGTGTGGCAATGATTGATGAAAATTTGTGTGTGAGTGTGACTGTTTCTACATTTGTATTGTTGTGTTTAACATAATTGTTCCGATGGTTAATTCCTTTTTGCCACAGTGTATCCATCTTCTAGTGCAATTGATTTTGAGCATTGCAAAAATTCAGTCAAGCAATGGGCGTCTTCTTCCCTTCACTCAGATACTAAGGATGGTCATATTCTCAAGGACTTGCTGTTTTTTCTTCATGTCCCAAGAACAGGAGGCCGAACTTATTTTCATTGGTAACTTTTGTTTGCCTTTCTGCGGCATACAGTTAGTTATTCTGTTTTTGTAGAGTATTTCCGTTACAGAATCTTTTGTGGGTTTGCTTTATCGTCACAGCTTTCTGAAGAAATTGTATTCCGGTGCTCTAGAATGTCCACGATCTTATGATAAGTTGCGGTTTGATCCTGGGTAAGTTTTATAATTGTTAAAACTTATTTGTTTATTGCTTTTTTGGTTTGTGAACTTTATGTGCCCTGTGATCCCAAATAACGACATCAAGACTCAATCACTGAATTTTTTTCTATATAAAGTTCATTAGAGCATAGAACTCAGATTAGTTGGAACTAGAAGAGAGTAGATGCCAATGGTGTGTAGCTCAGTTGATAATGGGTGGGAGGCTGGGAGCAGGTTTGCACAACATCAAATGGTCTCGGGTTCGAGCCTGGGCACTCCCATAGCCACGACCGCTGAGTGAGTCAGGAATGCCCCCTACATCATAGTATTTGCAATTGATTGTGGGCTGGTTGGGGTTGCTGGAATCAAAAGAGACTTAAGTTATGTTGTATGAAAGTGATGCCAGCTATGATAAATAGCTTATTGTTGAGCTATTATTAATTAGAATTATGTCATATGTGCATAAGATTTAGTGTTGTTGAAGTATGGATGTTAAGGTGGGAATGGTACCCATTAAGGAGAATATTGAAGAAACATCGTGTATGTATTGATATTTGGCTTTAGATGTGCTGGTGAGAATTGAAATCCAAGGAAAGATCTCAAGGAGAGGCTGGCTGGATGTGGAAAGACAAGGAAAGATATTAGTTGTGTGACATTGATAATTATATATCTTATTTCAAAGATGCAGCTCAGAATACATGATGCATGAATAATTAAGTGCCACATACTGCTGGTCACTTGATTGACTCAGGCATATAATTCATGTTATACGATTGAATAACAAGCCTTTAGTTTTCCATTGAAAAAATCTTTTTTTTTGGAAGGGTGTCCGTGCCAAAGCCCGACTAATCCCCGGCAATTTTGGGGGCTAAACATGGCCCCACTTAAATGTCCCAGACATGCGCACGGGAAGGCTCGAACTCGGTTTGGGCGCTATGAACCCCCCGAGCGATAACCAATCCGCCACAGCACTGGAAGACCATTTGAAAAAATCTTGTACTTGAGAGTTCCCGAGAATTAAATAGGCCAAGAACTTATGCTTGTTTCTCAATGTTATAGTTTTGCGTTCTTGTGCAGCAAACCAGATTGCAGACTTTTGGTAACTCATGACGACTATAGCATGATGTCTAAACTTCCCAGAGAGAAAACTTCAGTAGTAACGATATTGAGGAACCCCATTGAGCGTGTTTTTAGTGCTTATGAATTTTCAATAGAGGTAGCTGCTAGGTTTTTGGTGCATCCCAACTTGACGTCGGTCATAAAAATGTCTGGACGTTTGCGTTCAAAGAATGGTGGTATAAGCACTCTCGAGATATGGCCATGGAAGTATCTGGTTCCTTGGATGAGGGAGGATTTATTCTCGCGGGTATGTCTGTTCAAACCTGTACCATGAAAATGACTAGCCTTGGCAATTTATTGACTGTTCTCTGATTTTTTTTGCATATTTGAAAAAGGTCGAGTTTTGTCGCATGTGAATGTGTGCGACTGAGTAATTGTACAAATCTAATAGCTGTACGCATTTCTTATACAAAAATTCATAAACAAATACGATATCAAGTGCAGGGTTTGGCTTCCTTTGCCTTGTATTTAAAAGATAAAAAATTGCCGTTTGATCTAAATTTCCATGGTTCTTTCATATCGATTATTTGTCATAGATGATTCTACGACTTTCAGTTAATCTATATAAACACTTGCAACTTCATTTTATGCTCTTTTCAGTGATATTGTTAATTGTTATGCAACTGATGAATCTGTTTACTTTGATATTATGTACAGCGAGATGCCAGAAAGAGAAGGGGCCCACCATACGATTACGGGAATGATACATATAATATGGAAGAAATTGTTATGCCATTACATGAATACATTCATCACCCTGTAGCTCTGGACCTTGTTCACAATGGTGCCACATTTCAGGTACAAACTTTTATGAACTATATGAAAAATTGTTGAGCTTAATCATGTTACTGATCACTGAAATGGGGTCACAATTTGAATTTGACTTCCGTTGGTGACAAATTCAATGAAGATGAGACTAATGCGTTTGTCTAAAATCTAAATCTTCACCAGTTAATTAGTCTCGTGCCAAAGTGATAGTTTTGAACCTACAAGAAGCACTTATAGACTGACTGCCAACAAGAGCTTTTGTTATCGTTAACTGTTTTTGGTAAAGGTTGCAGGTTTGACGAATAATTCTAATATTAGAGGGGCACATGAACTGCGCCAGTGTGTTATAACCTATCAGGTTCTTGGAAAATATGTGCTTGAGGTTGCAAAGGTAATGATAAAGATGCTATATGTTGCCCCCAAATTGAAGAGTCTGTTTCATCCAGTGATGTTTTCCCTTACGTTTGCGATGGTGGTTTCCTGCAGAAAAGGCTAGACGATATGCTGTATGTTGGAATCACAGAGGATCACAGAGAATCTGCCACAATGTTTGCAAATGTGGTTGGTGCACAAGTTATTTCTCAGTTGATGGCGACAGCTAATGATACATCAGGTATTTGTCATATTGTTATTTTTGGATATGACTTTTAGTTGTCTTTAAAGGATACCCTTTAAAGGGAACATTAAGGAGTATTAGAACAACGTTACTTTAGCAAGGTAAACTGGTCAATTAACATTCTTAACATATTTGTCCCAAGGAGCATTAGAACAACATTACTTTAGCAAGGGTAAACTGGTCAACTGGTCAAATAACATTCCTTGTTGACAGGAAAGTAGGGTTTATTGACAAAAAGTGGATAGAAGATGGGTATAAGGGCCAAATAAATATGCCTTTCCTTTTTGTTAATTGTCCTTGATTGACTAAATGTCATGCTTCAAGAAATTATAATCATCTTTTGTACCCTCATCTTAGCATCGATTCTATTGTTGTAACTCGATTTCAAAAATTAAATAGATTTAATCAATTGCAAACTTGGGAGTGCTTTGTTTTCCATTCAATGTGACTACTCATAGAAAACGAAGGAAGCCAGTTTTGTTGTCGAGTGACCAAACTTATTTGCTTGATAGATTTTCTCTTCAGCAACTGGCCAAGTTTACATTTTCTGATCTTATCTTGTTCTTCTATGGATCTTTTATTTATGAGGCTGTTGCCTTTTCTGAAATATGTTACTGCTTGTGATGCAGAACAAGGTCCTTCATTTTCTGATTCGAGCACTGATACAATTCACAATCAGGTATTAGGTGGTGACTTCTCGATAAACTGCAAAACTCAAGTGTATCATCGTCAAGCATTGTGCCAATTTTTTGATGACTTAATTTGCATGCATAACAGGATAACGGTTCATCAACCATTGAAGCGAAAGGCGAAAAAGTATACCCTTTTCTCACGACATGTTTGTTATCACTTTTTAACTTGTTCAAATGCATGATATGTTACCATAAAGAAGAGACTCAGAGGATTTTATCTCTTCCTTAGATGACTGTGGGGAAACTTATGGAAACCTACGAGACCTGCATTTCGTCACTAAGATCTTCACAGTCGCAACGGCGTACTGCTTCTTTAAAACGGATCTCCCCAGCAAACTTTACGAAGGAGGTATGTCATACATTTTCCTTTTGACATCTTTACTATGTGAATTCATTCTTATTTTCTTTGCTTCATAATATAAAGAACACATAAAGAACCTACATGATCATTCAAGTTAATTAAAAACTCAATAAGCAATTTTGGAAGCAGTCGCATTAGCATTTCCGGAAGAAATTAGACGACGTTGACTGAATGGGAAAATTTAAAGATGTGATGCAATGGTCAAAATCATGAAAATAGATAAGAAAGGAGGGCTGCAAGGCCTGGACATCACCGAGAGATTCCTTTCGGCTTTCAATACTCAACCAATCCCCTATTTCAGGGACATCTTTGTTAGGTAGGCCGTAGGTCCAGGGATCACTAATTTCTTTTCTACCAGTTGAGACAAAGTGACAAATGATGAAGTAAAGTTAAGCCTTAGATTTAGTGGGAAAATTAGGGTAGAAAGTGTGAGGGTCGAGGGAGTGAGGAGGGGTAATCCGAAGAGAACTCGGGATGAGTAGTTGAGTTTATACATGGCGGCTTTAAGCATTTTCGAGGACATGACGTCTGATAGGAGTTCTTGGAGACACAAGATTAGGGTTTAGGGTTGGAGGGTCTTCGTATAAACAACCGTGTTACAGTCTTCCCATTGGGTTGGAGGTTGGTATGTGCACATCTCATCCTCCCCAAATCCCACCTTCGGGTGCAATATACCGGGTCTATTTGGTTTGGTTTGGATTGAACACAGAGGTTAAAATGATTTTATTTGTTCATTATTCTTGGGCGGGTTTTTGTTACTGCAAATCCATAGCTATAATGATAATGCCATGCCTCTTGTTCTTGTTGTATGCATGATTTGATCTTGATATCAACCTCAAGAGACAGACTAGATTTGACACATTTGCTGCCCTTTTCCATCACTGATATTACGAATTCTGATATATTCAGGCACGTAAGCATGTACCGAATGCGCTTCTCGAAGAAATCATTTCGCTCAACAGCCTTGACATAGAACTCTACGAGTATGCCAAGGAAATTTTTCAAAAGCAGCATCTGAATATGGAACAGAAATTACTTGATTCTAATCAAGTCAAACCTGTAAGTTCCCATCTTTTCAAGACTTTGAATCCCTCTTAAATTTTCCAATTATGCTTCTTGTATTTACAATTTAATTTTTCAACATGCCCTTTTAGATCATTTCATATCAACAAGTTTTAAGCTCATCAATTGAAACCATAAGCTAGCTTATTTTTTGAGCTTGTCGAAACACCTCCATTTGCTAGGCTAGCTTATTGGAGTAGTGTTTCAATAAGCCCTGGGGGCTTTATTTCTAATTATGCTTTGTATATATCCAGTTAATTTTTCAACATGTTCTTTTAGGTCATTTTACATTGTCATCTAATTTATCAACTAACAACAGGCTTATTAGCTGAATTGCCAAACATAACTCAACTCTCGAGCTTTTTTCTGATGAAAAGAAGCCTTTTTGTTTTCCGTTTTATATTAATCCCATTTCTTAGTTGTTGAACTTGAATTTCGACATTGGTCAATCCTAGGTTTTGACTTATTTATTAATGGATAATTTGCAGAAGTGGGACATGATGCTTCTAAGCAGCATTGATTCCGCATGGACAGTCTTTTACATTTTCGTGTTGGCGTTGTTGCTTTTCTTCATCTGCTTCTATGTAAGTGCAAAAAGAAGAATATCTAAACTTAAGGTGTGAAAATTTTGATTTAAAATGGAAAACTATAGCGATACGAACATAAAAAGATTAGGAAATGAAGCACGAAGACAGCCCGTCACTTGAATTGCTGCAATTTCGTTAAAAAACGAAGACAGATTAGAAAGGTAGCATTGCACATGTTATATATGGAGGTCAAATATATTTATGAGTGATTTTGGGAAACTTGTCTACTTCATTGTGTCAAATGTCTACATTCAAGTTTTATGCAGGAATTGATACTCATGTTGACTTTGATCCTGAAGTTGTGGAAGCTAAATGTTGACTTTTTGCCTTCTTTATTTTTCATTTTTTGTTGCAGCAGATTTGAGTCTTTTGTGGAATTTTGGTTCATGATTCAAAGTTAATTTGGTTTATAGGCTTATGAAAATATGGCAGAGTTATGGACTTGTAAAACATGTCCATGATTGTGGATGCTTAAAGGTGTTGAGGCCCTTGTAGCCTGTAGGCTTGGTCAAAATGTTGAGCATCTGTGCTAGATTTTCTTAGATTTTCTAAAATTTCTTTTAAAATGGAGAACCAAAATTTAAACTCTCTAAAAAAAATTAAATTCATCTCTAACATATTGTTGGATTCTCCATTTTGGAGAATGGAGCATTAATTATAAATATTATCTCTCTTTAAAATCTTATTTTTAAAGTTTTCTATTGGTGTTGTTACTTGGTAATCATTTGTAAGGTGTTAAATATATTTGGAGAAAATTTTTCTCTTACTTTCTCCATTTTAGAGATAGTTTTGAAGATATTATTGAAGCAAAATATATGCTTAAAATTATAGCAAAATATTATATCTCTTGTAAACAATTACATCTCAAGGTTTTTGTAGATGGGATTATAAATATAAAAGAATTTCTTCCCTCATGGTAATCATTTTAAGGATTACTTTAAATTTTAAAATTTTCACTCCCTCTCTTCTAATATCCATTTTTCTAATAGTGCAATGGTGTGTCATTTACATAATTCTTTTTTGCTATATTCTTTATTTTAGATAAAACTTTGAAGAATAAAATAGTAACAAAAAAAATTACTTGGATCTTTATTTTCTCCATTTTAAGATTATGTTGAAGATGATGCCGTTAAAAACTCTGGTCTATGACTATGAGTCAACTCGGTTAGGAGGCACGAATACAATTTGATCTCGTAGTATATTCTTTTATACAAGGGTGTGGCGTAGTGGTTGAAGCTTATAGGGATGTGGTGGAATATACCATTTTTTTCAAGCTTCAGTTCCAAGCGCCCACAATAATCCTGGCAACTGAGTTTATCAGGACTGATGTCTTACAACTATAATTTGCCAAGAGCCCAAGATTAGTCTGGACACAACCCAGGACATCATTCCAAATAAAAAGTATGGCATTTTTCCTCTTTCACATGTGAAGCCTATAGCCAGTTGTTTGTATTTGGCTAACATCTTTGAATGTTGTTATCATATTTCATGTTGTGCAATTGATCTTACCTTTGGTTATTTGGCCAAAGAGACAAAGTTCAAATATCCTTTGGTCAATAAAATCTTTGATTAGGAGCCATCCAAACCTCCATGTTTCTTTTTGTTATGTATCCTATCATGAACTTTTATTAGCAAAGTCCTTGCCACATGGGTTACAATTTTCACAATAAGACATCATCTTCTAACTTGGTCCCCTCTATTTGTCCTATCACATCATAATTTACCTTGCTAATGATTATCCGATTGTCGTAAGCAGACCAGAAACACGTAAGAACTGAATCTTTTAACGTGTTCGATTTCTTATATTTATTTCTCTGTATCTTTTTTATATGGTATCAAGGTTTAAGGGTTTTCATTATTGCAATTTCTATTTACTTGGCTACTTTTGTTTCTTCAATCTAAGATAATTGTTTGTTTTTCAATTCTACATCATTTAAGATATGGGGAAAAAACTCTCTCTTTATATTAAAGATAAAATCACCATTTAGTTAGGGTAAAAGTTCACAAAAACCAATGAACTATCCTATTTTAAATGGTTAAATCATTGAACTATTTTTTTGAATGAAAAACGCATTGAACTTTCATATTTTAATGATAAAAGTCCTTGAACGATTTTATTATTTTTTTTAGTAAAAAACGCATTGAACTTTCTTGTTTTGGATGATAAAAGTCCTTCAACAATTTTAATTTTTTTTGAATGAAAAAGTCGTTTAACTTTTTTCATTTTGAATGATTAAATCCTTGAATAATTTCTTTTGTATAGATAAACTTTCAAAATTGGGAACTTACATCTTTTTAACAAAAAAAAATGTACTTGTAACCGACTAAGAAACTGTTTAAAGTAAAAATGTAACTACATCATGTTAAGTTAAAAGAATCTAAGTAGCAAAATTTCAAAAGTTTGATAATTTATTTTGTTGAAAAAAAATGTTCAGGGACTTAATAATTCAATATGAGAAAGTTTAATGGTCTTTTAATGCAAAAAAATAGGACCATAATCATTTAAAATGAGATAATTTGATTACACGATCTTAAAATTGAACAATTTATATGTAACACCTTACACAAATCCCATATCGACGTGGACAAGAAAAATGTTGGGTTCGTAAGTAAAGCTTTGACCTTACTAGATACAACGCGTTTTCGGGCTACAAGCCTAGCAAGTTCTTGGAAATCTTGGTTAAGCGTGCTTGGGTGGAAGTAGTATCAGAAAGGGTGATCACCTGGGAAGTCCTCACTAGGTCGGCAGAAACAAAGCCGTGAGCCAATAGGTTAAAGTGGACAATGTTATGTTGAGGTGGGCGAGGGTGTTACAAGTGGTATCAGAACCGCTCATGTGCCGTTCGGGATGTGAGGCAAACCTCGTCGAGGACAATGAGTTCCTAAGGGGTGGGGGGTGTTTGTAACACCTTAGGTAAATCCCATATCATCGTGGACGTGAGAAATGCTGGATTCATAAGTAAAACTTTGACCTTACTAGACACAACCCGTTTTGGGGCCATAAGCACGGGGAGTTTTTGGAACTCTGTGGTTAAGTATGCTTGCATGGAAGTAGTACCATGATGGGTGACCTCTTGGAAAGTCCTCACCAGGTGGCCAGGAACAAAGCCGTGAGCCAGTGGGGCAAAGCGGTCGATATTGAGTCGAGGTAGATGGATTGGTGTTACATTACGTAAGGAAAATATGGATTTGGTCCATGTGGTTTCTTGATTTTTATGGATTTTATCCCTGAACTTCATTTATTATTGGTCCTTGTGATGTGTACTTTTTTTTATTGGATTTGTCTATCGACTAAACGATCATCCATTTCATCTGTTAACTTTGACGACATTTTGTCTTTTGATATATTTTTTAATTAAACCTTTTAAATTGGGGTTACCAATTTAGGCCACCTCTACCGATTGTTCATGGCCACCTCCACCAAATTGTTTTCAGCCACCAACCACTCTCACTTCCTAACCACCACCATTCCCATTGACTAAATCACCCCCATCCTCTATCCACCAGTGATCTTCATAAACTTACGACCACCATCACCATCGTGATACTTCACCAAAGGCCCACCATCCTCACTACCTAACCACCACCGTTCTTCGTCCATTTTGTTCCTTCAATGGAGATAATTCTAACTACACCGCGATATGCCCCCAACGCAATGGAATGCAGGGATGTTGTTGAACATGCCATCGTAATTAAGGAACCGCAATGGGTTGCAGAACCATATTGTAGTTCAAGGATGAAAAGAGGTGGACTTCACGACGGTAGAGCAAAAGGGTGGCGACG
>LUCG01304561.1:0-10417 GCA_001633085.1 Carthamus tinctorius
CAGGCCGTGGCGCAGCAGAACAACGTCGCAGACGAGCTCGAGCTCGGGTTGGGGATCGAGCTCGTCAGGGTGCCGGTGAAGTGCGCGTGCCTCGACGAGTCGTCGCACCTGGCCACCGGCACGAAGTATCTTGTGACGTACCCCGTGATGGAGAACGACACGGTTGATATGATCGCATGGAAGTTCGGGGTGGCGCCGCGGGCGGTTCAGGAGGAGAACGGGTTGGATCTGAAACAGACCATTTTTGGGGGCACTACGTTACTGGTCCCAACAACGGGTGCCCCCGTTTTGAACTTTGAGAAAACGGTTGATAAACCGAGTCCTCAAGACACGATTCCCTTAAAAGAAATCTCAAAACGAAAAGCTGGAAGCAGGATACTGCTTCTGGCTTTGATCGTTTTCGGGATAATTTCCCTATTTGGAGTAGTTTTGTTTTTTGTTTTTCTAAAGCGGAAATACGGTCGCCGAGATCGATCGTTGGAGTCCGTAACGGGTTTGGAGTTTAAACGTTTCCCGTCGTATTTTCTCGACGGGATGTCGAAGCTGAAGCACGTTCTAACGAGTTTCAGTTTCGACGAGCTTAGACTCGCGACGCACGACTTCTCGGAAAGTTCGTCCATCGGGAAATCCGTCTACAAAGGTCGAATAGCGACGGGTGGTTGCGTTGCGATTGAAGAGACGGGCTCGATCGAATCGGCTCACCGTGTCGTCGACATCCTAACAAAGATCAACCACCTCAACGTGGTTAAGCTCGAAGGATGTTGTTTCGATACGAGCCGGTCATTTCTCGTGTTTGAATTCGCCGAAAACGGAAGCTTAAGAGACTGTCTAAACGACCCGAAAACGCGAAAACTGCTGACGTGGCCGAGACGGATGAAGATCGCGTTCGATGTTGCGGAAGCGTTGCACTACATACATTCATGCACGAAGCCGACCTACGTTCACCGAAACATAACGAGCGGAAACGTGCTGATAACGGCGGATTGGAGGGCGAAAATCACGGGGTTTAAGCTCGCAACACCGACGGAACCGACCGTCGGCAAAAAAGGGTATTTAGCGATGGAATATCTCGATAACGGGTGGGGTTCGACTAAGGTGGATGTGTATGCTTACGGGGTCGTCTTGTTGGAGATTTTATCGGCGAAAGAGGCGGCCGCCGGGCGGAAGTGGTCGGAGCATGTCGGGTTTCCGGCGGACGGGGAGGTTTCCGGCGACTCGCCGGGGTGTTTGGAGAAATTTAAGGTGTTTATGGATGGAGATTTGGAGGGTGAGTATGATTTAGGGGATGCAATGTGTTTAGCACTATTGGCTAAATGTTGCATACTTGATGACCATCACAATAGGCCTAGTATGAATGATGTTCTCAAGGCTCTTTCAAGAATCTTATGAAAAAACCAGTATCTGGGTTATCTGTAAGTCCTAGCGATATTGGAAATCAAAGGTTCAAATCTTACCGAGAACGAATAATGTGTCTGTATTTGCCGTATATAAATATTTATATTTATATTTTACGTGAATGATGTTTCAAGGTTCTTTCAAGAATCTTACGAAAAACCAGTAGGGTTATTTGTAAATCCTAACGTTCTTGGAAGTTAAAGGTTCTAATCTTACTGAAGGTGGAAAATATATCTGTATTTACCGTATATGTAAATATTATATAATTCCAAGAAAAACAATCTTGTGAAACCCATGTCAAAATTTGTTACTTTAAGATAACCTCGAGTGTTTACGTTTGAATATTACGTGTTCGTTGCCTATAAAATCAATGGAAAAGACGATTTTGGGGCCTTAGCCGAGATCTAAGTTGTTGGGTTCATTTGTCCAACGGTGTTTAACAAGTCCCAAAAGTTTTATCTTTTACGGTTTTACCCAATGTTTTAACATTTTTATTCCAATTATAATATTTTTGTCTTTAAGTCACTTTGTCGATGTTCGATTTTGGCATTCAAAGAACGATAGAAAGTTGATTATATTTAACTTTTTTCGTATGTTATATTGTCATTTTTATATATTTTTGTTGTCTTAAGTTATACGACTTTTAATACAATATATGATATGAATTTTTAAAACTTTATATTATTTATTACTTGTTCAATGTAAATATAGTCTTTACTAAAAGATTTGAAACAACCTTTGTAAGACCGTTAAAGAGACAAATACCATCTTTTTTATTCAATTTTAAAATCTTTTTTTTCTTAACAACCGTAAGTTTTTGTTGTTTTAATCAATATATCAATGTCAGGTTTTTGTTGTTTTAGTCGATACGTCAATATCAGTGAGTCCTTTTTTACATTATATTTTTTTATATATTAACGTACTTTGTTTTAATACTAATAAAAATAAAACGATTTTGTACGATCTTGATTGATATTTTGGTGTATCCTTAGTGTATGACATATGTATACATGGCCGTCCTCGTGTGTAACAAGGTATTTTTGCCAATTGTAGTTACATACAAGCTTCAAGTGTCTTTATCAAGCATAACATTCAATGGTTTTTAGACCGTAAAAAGAATGAATAAATGCACATCTATTTGTTGATGTCAACTTCATACACATCACGATCAATTGATATTTTAGAATTCTGATTTTGATGTAAACAGATGTGCATTTATCAACACCTTGTAAAAATGTTTGATGGGCTATTTATCTTTGACGTGATTGGCTTAGACAAACAAACAACAATGAAAGATCATAAGAGTGCACTCGTTTAGTGTTGGAATTCGTTTTTAAATGATGATAAACGTTCGGAAAAGGTTTGTATGCTAAAAAAACGTAACAGATTCATGTACATCTGTTCAACAGACAAGTAGAAAAAAGAATTATATAAAATGTATATATGCTAAACTTCCATAAATACTCTAGGATTTTACTTGGAAAAATATGTTTTATTTTTACAAATCTAACACAATTGACTTTTCCTTTAACTAAATGATGTCAACTTTTCCATATAATCAGAAGTGTAATCTCGATCCACCTTTAAAAGCAGTTAGCTTGGCAAAATTCTTAGGCTTGCTATTGATTTCGAGCATGTTTGGGATTGCGTTTCAGAACTCCTTATTGGCTTCTCCAAGAAGCCAATAAGTCAATAAGCCCGTTTGGATACTCAAAAAACTCAAAAAGCTCTTTTCGAAACTCCTTTTTGACAATGAGTGAAATGGAGTTTTGGAAAAACATCATAGAGGTAACCTTTTGTTTTGAAAAAGTGCTTTCAGATGGTAATAATATAAACCCTTCTCAAAAAGCTGATAAGCTAAACCAAACACCCTCTTAAAAAACAACTTATTGACTTATTGTTTTTACCATCACAAAAGCTAATCCAAACACCTTTTTAAGAACTCATTTTCCCACCACCATAAGTCAATAAGCATTTTTGAATCTCAAAAACCAATCCCAAACACCTTCATTTGGACTTGTCTAAATAACTGCAATAAACAGGATGAGTAAGAGCAAGTTCAATAGGGTAAAAGTAAAGAAAGAACACTAAAAAGAATTAAGAACCAAAGAATAAAAAAAATAAAAAAATCAAATAAACAATTATATTAAAACAGATATCAAATTGAAAATAATGAAGTGATATTTTTTCTTTTTGTAGCTTATTCCACTCCTAACTTATGTTATTTAATTCACACAACAAATCTCAAAACGCATTTAAATAAATATCATAATTCTTGGATCTTCAACCAACTTAAAGATCTATTTTTGTAGCAATTGGTCAGCTTGTAGTATTGACCATATATCATTCACATTTGCCAAGCTAAAAACCTTCACAATTCACAACCGGACCCGAACAAACCGCAAGCAAATGAAAGGAGTTACGACTTCTGAAAAAGGGTCAATATCTACAAAAGAGACTAAAAAGGCGTATATCGATCTAGTATCGCCTAAAATGATCTCGGGTAAAAAACGGATGTCTCAAAGCCTCACGTGCCGTTAACCTTTCTGAAGGATCGTATCTTAGAAGCCCTTGCAACACTTGGATTAGCTCCCCAGCCGAATGATCTACATGTTGCATGATTAGATTCTGCAACAAATAATCAAAACTCTGGTCAGGTTTGAACCCTTAAACCATCTAGAAGCTCTACCAGTAGCCTGGCACCACAGGAGATTTTGGAGGGCCGGGACCCACAATGGTATTGGTGCTATGGTGGCACATGCCACTGTAAAAAAATTTAGGGTCGTAAAAAGTACTACCGCATTATATTTTGTTGGGTAAAGCCGTATATTCCTTGAAGCTACGATAGTAACACAAACTTCTCTTTGTAGAGTTCGTATCATTTTCTTGGGGTATTAAGCAGTAATCAATGGGCATGATAATAAAAAAGAACTGCTCGGTTTTCTATAATAAAATGGGCTAATTGCCCCAAAGCCCAAAACTTCATTCCTAATTAAACCGGGGGGAAAGAAAATTCATTTCCATTTCCACAAGGTTTCATTCCTCGGCCTAAACCAAACAGTAGCTTTTACTTAGCTTTTAATTTCAGATTTATTATGTTATTGAATTTTTGGGGGATAAAAGACTCGAACACAACACCTTAGATACTAAAAAAAGAAACTAGCCAACCGACAAATGACTTTCTAAAAGATAACCATAGCTTCAATTTTTTCATAGTCAAATGACGCCTCTGCCCATTAGTAACAATCATTGGTTGCAATTCAAAACGGATGAGTAAAACCCGTACCTGAAGTCGAGGCAGTTTGGAAACAGCTTTAGGGCTTTCTCTCGAGGTAGCACTCTGAGGCCAGTCCAACCGACCCTTTCTTACGTACTTTTCCGCATGCCGACTGTAACATATGGTGGGTGGTAAGTAANTTGTTATGAAAAAAAATATATCAAGAAATACTCACTCTGCTTTCCGTAACATATGCTGGGGTAAAAAGCCGAGCACCCTCTCCATCATTGCAAGATGTTCTAGATTCTCGTGTGTTTGAAATAAAGCTTCACCCTATTAGAAAAGTGCAACGGTCAAAACGAGCCTTAAAACGACAAAAATGAGCTTTGTAGAACACCATAGATGTCTAAGGGGCTGCTGTCTGGTTGGTTTTCCATCAAGTCCTGTATAGATAAATTTGTCTATGTGGATTAATCCGTCTACATGGATTGGGAATGTTTTTGTTTGAGAGGGTTTCTAATAGACAGAACGAGCGTGTTTTAATTGGGAGTGAATGGTAAGGGAAAAAACTTGCCTTTTTGTATAAAACTCCCCCCTAGAAGCTTATTGAACAAGTCACTTTAAGCTGCTAAACAACTGGCACGAAATGTCCTAATAAACGGCTTAAAATGACTTGAGTTCGCAGAACAAAACAATTATCTGTGTCCTGTAAAAAGGGTGCTATAATAGGATGTTATCACATACTTGGGCATCCAAAAAGTTTTTTAGGACACTTTCGAAATAAAGAGTCCTATTAGCTTTTTTCCCAAAGACACTTTTTAAGACGCATATTTTTATAAAACATTTGTATATGATGCACAATTGTTTGGTCCTATAAACTTATATTCTATAAGGCAGTCTATTAGAACATTTAGACCTATAAACTTCTTGTAACACCTTTACATATGATGCACAATTAATTGGTGTTATAAACTCAAAGTTATCTCTAAAGCAGTTTATTAGAACTTATGGACATATTTGGTGTCCTATGAAACTTACAGAGCAAAGCTCCACCAGGATACATCCAACGCTCCATATATCACAAGGATAACTCCATCCGAGCCCTGTATGAAACACGAATACCAAATAGGATTAAAAACAGAAGAAAAGCCGAGTATGCAATAGTGAAATCAAACCGTACAAAAATGAGTACCTAATATAACTTCAGGTGCACGATAATGACGCGTTGAGACTATGTAGCTCTGGTCTTGACGATCATATGTCGTGCTACCAAAATCAATCACTTTGATAGCACTGCACTTGGGAACTCGTTTGGAGTATGAACTATCCTTTGGAGACCGAGATGAACCCTAAAACAATGGATTGAAAACAAACCCCATTAGAGCCATCAACATCCCATGTGTTGCCACCATATATACTAAAGGGTCCGTTTGGATTTCAAATTCATTACAATCCGGTGTTCGGTTTGCAAGATTGTTCGGATTTGAAATCCCTCAAACATAGGATTTTGAAACCGCAAGGGGGTGATTAGGATTTTAAGGGATTTCGTAGGATTTGTATATAATGATATATTCAAATATGTTTAAATAATTTATTTTCTAATACTCAGTTAAATAAAAAATAATCTAATTATTTTTGTTACTTTTTATAATTTTTAATGATTAAATAATGGAACTTCAAATCCATTCCGAATCTTACAAACCAAACACATAAAAAAACTACAAATCCAAATCCCTCCAAATCCAAATCAAAACCCCTACATGAAATCCAATCCATTCCTTTCCTACAAACCAAATGGGCCCTAAGGGTCTGTCTGGTCTAATGAAATATTTTTGAGGGTTCTGGATTTCGATGAATTATTTGGATTTCAACTACCCCCATGGGATTTATAGATACCATGTTTGTGATTTCAAATCCAAGCATTCCTTAAAACCAAATATATGATTGGAATTGAATTCATTCCAAATCCCGCAAACCAAATGGAACCTAATTGTCTGTACCTTGTAATCAGGCACTTTGATATAATCCGAAGATGCTAGAAGAATGTTCTCAGGCTTCAAGTCGGTGTGTATTAAGCGCAAATCATGCATAACTGCAATATATTTTAAGCAACGAGTGTCAAAAACAGTTTAACTTGTACTCGACATACAACTTTAGTCGTTGATTGCTCTTGTTAGAATACCGCCAACAAAAATTTTACAGACAGAATTCAGCCAAATATAATAGATGTAAAGGGAAATAGCACAAGTGATTATTACACACATGCTATACATTCCAAGAGTTGTCTGCCAATCTCACGAACTAGGTCTATGGGAAATGAGCGATAATTGTTTTTGCGTAGAAAATCATATAAACTTGGTCCAAGCTTCTCAAAAACCTGTTGAAAACCATTTGAATGCATCGAGATATCTTAAACCCGAAAACATTCGTCAAACAGGGGAAAGAAATCCACCATATCAATCATATTGTACTTACAATACAGATATGGTTACGATAGTCAAACCAGTTCCTTATTTGTACACAACTGCAAGGAATAAACCAATTTAACAACAGAAAAACCATAACACAACCACGATATTCAAATATACACTACAAGAATATGGGTTTATAGGACGCATAAAATCACTAGAATGCTTATAGAACTTAAGTTTATAGGACCAAAGCATAAAGTGTCGTATCCAAAACAGTTACAATAGGTTTATAGATCACTTTTAGACGTTTTAACAAAAAATTTAGGACGCTTCTGAATAAAATGTCATATTAGTTTGTTTTACAGGACATTTTTGAGGAGTATCCTATTAACCATCTTTTTATAAGACACTTCTTCAAATAGTGTCGTATAAGATAACTAATAGGACACTTCATTTCAAAAGCGTCTTAAAAAACTTACAAAAAGAACCCAGAAGCATCTCTATTGTAACACTTTCAATAAAATGCTTTCTAGTTTGGTCCTACAAGCTTGAGTCCTATAAAAGCATTATATTAGGAAGCTTAGATAGTTTAGGCATCCTATAAACCTAAAATTGTTGTGGTGATAGCATTGCCAAAGCCAATTTGGTTTGTCACTTACCGACTGCCACCTTTATCATGTTTACGAAGTTGTTGGAGCACATCAATCTCAATCATTGCTGCCTCACGATACTTTTTTATACCACGAACAATTTTTATGGCAACCATTTCATTGTTCTCTTTGTCCCAGCATTCCAGCACTTGCCCAAATGTGCCTGAATTAAATAAATATATAAACCATATGCTTCAATGATCAATGATTTGCTAATTACATAAAATTAGCTAATTCATAAATGATTCTCACCTTCTCCCATTTTCCCATGAATCTTATCTGTGAGAAACAAGAAAAAAGAAAAGCAATGAGCACCATATAAACATGATAGCATAAACATCAACGACCTACAAATATATGTTTTCACCAACACACTAGAAGTAGGACCAAAAAGTTTTAAAAAACGAAATAGGCCGTCAAGGCGTTTTCCCTCCACGAGGCAAAGCTTAAGCCTCAAGGTGGTCCTAGGCATAAGCCATGTGACAAAAATATAGATACGAGTGTGCGTGTGTGTGTGTGTACAATACAATATATATACACTACATATATACAAAGTGGGAGACTGGAGAAGAAATAAAATGTGTATATATAATAAATACATCTATCAGATACTCTTCAAAATGGGAAGTAAAATATATAATCGTGATGTTCCTCAAATTAGGAGACCGGTTACGTTGGAGAAAACAAATCAAAACTACAAACAACAAGAGAGCAGAAGACGAGAATAGGAGAAAATGGACAAGAGAATGAGCTTATTTCATAAAATGCAAAATCAATATGTCAATTTTTTAAACCCTAATTTCTAAGGCCCGCCTCAGTTGCTTGAGGCGCAAGACTCAACTAACCCACGAGAGGCGCCATCTCATACTCGATGTTCCAGCGCCTCACCTCAAGGCGTACGCCTTGAGTGCTTTTAAAAATCATGATAAGAGTGGTTAGAAAGTAATCAACCATTGGGATTTCAAAATTATTTATATTTTATTAGTAAATATAAATGTTTCCTATTCAAAAGCATCATATCAGCTGTGAAATTCTAGATGGCCACACCAAATAAGCGAAAAGGTATGAAAAGTACCCAACTAGTACTATCATCATAAATCAATATAAAAGATTATTTGATAGTGGTAAAGGGTAGTTACAGCGAGAAGTTAAATTATCTCCAAGTGCAAACATATAATGCCCATCTTTATCATCTTCACGCCATGGGGGAGAACCATTGCGAGCCACACGCTTAACAAGAGATGAACTACTATGGTCTGGGGGTGCCCTCGAAGGTGCAAAGCTGGTCACATTTCCAATCTCTTGTCCACAAAACAATCCTACCTGAGCCTACACACAGGCATCCATTCATGTTTCCTTTCAATAAACACAATTAACTTTCTTTGCCATTACGGTTTCGATACACCAACATCCATGTGTAACATAGATTTCACGAAAAATTGTTAATTCTTGTCAGCATAATAACCATAAAACAAATAACATGCAAGCAAATGCCAAAACAAAAGCCAAGGCCAATAATTTATAACCATAATCAAATCAGTCCTTTAATTAACAACACAAATAACAATCCAAAGATCTCCAACGACTCGACATTCACAATTCTTAAGACACCTTATCCAAAAAGGATGATCTTGTCAAACGTGGCTTCACATGTAAAAATTGAGGTGGTTATCCAAAACAAGGCTTCTTATTTTTCTTTTATCTAATTGAATATCGATTTCTTCAACATTAATTTCAATTTTTAGTCTGATAGCTATGATTTCTTCTGGATTTTGGGCAATAAGTATGATTATAATGTTTTGAGGGATTAACTTTCCAAATCATTCAGTAAACAACACAAAGACACATAACAAAGCATGCTATACCAAACTTCACCCAAATCACATAGTTCGTCAAAGCAAACTACAACAACAAAAACAAAAAACAACATACTTCCCGATCAAAAGCGATCAATTTACGATACAAGTGACTGAATCTAGAAGAAATCATAGCTACCTAACCAAAAATCGAAATCGCATATATTCAATTAGGATCATCAAAAACCAGAAGCCTTGTTTTACACCTTACCTGGTCAACGATTCTAATTTTTGATCGGATCTAGCAAAACAGATGGAAAACAAACTCAAATAATTAGAGAAATATGAAGATAAACCAACCGAATCTATTACTATTACCTTAGTCGCCGGATGAACAGCCTCCCAGCCAAGGCGCTGCCGTTTTCTCGGCCGGAGGTCAACATTACTCATCGGAAACTCTGTAACTCGCTCCATCTCCATGATCAAGATGCAATTTTTTTCTCGAAATTTATGATTTTATTCTTCTTCGATTATGAAGAAATGAGATCTGGGAAGAAAACCTAATCTTAACGCAAACCAGATATCTACCAGATGATCAAGGGGATGTGTGTCGGTTGAAAGAGCATATCGACCGTCCACGTGGCGTGTGTTTTGGACGTTGATTGGATTGATCCTCGGTTTGCCTTTTTTGGGTTTTGACCGTGGTTAGTTGGTGAGCCTAGCTGTTAACTCTGGTTAGGTTAGGTTGAGCGGGTTGGGTTAATATTTTACATGATACAACCCTTTGGTTCGTTTTATTTTAAAATTACCCCTACTTTTGGCTCTTTTCAAAATCTTTTTATAAGAGTGTGACACACTCCACAACTCCCACCATACTAGGGGGTGAGCATCGAAACCGGGTATTCACTTTTGGAACCGGAACCGCTATGAAACCGCTGGTTTCGGAAC
>LUCG01304592.1:0-10337 GCA_001633085.1 Carthamus tinctorius
GCTATCAGCTAGCTTATCAGTCATCAGCTAGCTTTTCAGCTGGTTTACCAAACATAGCCTAAGAGTTGAAAAAAGTAGTAGCAAAACAGACAATGAAGAATGTATCATAAACTAAACAGCTAAAAAGAAGTGCAACCTCTATCTATCGACACCGCCAACCCAAAATTCAGCTCATAGCCTTCCCCAACCGACCCTCTACCTCTCCATCTCCTTTTCCCCAATCCCTACAGATAATTTGCTATCCTACCCCCCTGCATCTCCAAGAACCCCTATCAGAGGTCACTTTACTTGTGAAGGCCATATTGGAAAATTTAGAATTATAGTAATTTGTTTTTAGTGGTCAAAGGATATATTTTAATAAATATGTCGAGTCAATGAGGACAGCTAACAGAGAACAAAGAGTAATAAGATGATGAAATCCCGAAAGTGATATAACAAGAGGTAAGCTACAGAAAATCAAAGAGTGATATAACATCATGGAGAAGATAATAGGTCTTCGAGAGTGAAGAGATGGTTGAATGTCTCCAAAAGTACAGTTCAAGAGTGTGTAATACTTGGAGGATAAAACCCTGGTGTTCCTAGGATAACTTCAAAGTAACGCATACACTGCAACAAGTCAACAACTAAAGTTTGGATACTTGTGACAGGTTTACATAACTTAAAAGAGATGAAACGCAAAATCTGACCAAACCCACAGCAGGAATCAGTAGGAAGTAATCAGCACTATGTAAAAAAAATCAGCAAACAGGTCTCTGAATGAACTGCACCAGCATAATTGACCTCCTGAGGCGGCAGCACGGACCTCAGAATGCGGTAATTAGTAATGGCAACGCCTGTCCAGACAGGCAATACTGTTACGGGTTCTGATTGGTGATTCACTAGGAAAACAACACCTTAGGTTGTCAATCAGTGAAATAATAGATTGGAGGTAGAGTATTACTACAAGTCTACAAGGCATCCTTCAATTCAACTTGATGACGTTTTTTTCGTGGCTTTGCTTGCCGGTAACGGCGAACAGGTGATGGTCACTATGCACCCTTGGCTGCTTTTGGAGGCTGTCATTTGAAGGGCTAAGGGTTTGTTTCCCAAACCTTAGGCTTGACACCATGTAGAAATGAGGGCCATAATGATAAATCACTATAAGGGAAAACCTTGATATAAATAGAGTACACCAAGAATCAAGTCAAACAAAACAAATCATCCCTATATTATGCCTGCAGGATGCATCATAAAGCTAAATCATGCCTAAATAAATGCTGATATATATCTAACATATATAAGCATAACCAAGTATATTAAAAGACAAGAAAATTGTAAAATCAAGCAAGAAAAACAAAAAATTTATTTTATTCAAAAAAGAGAGGGAAAAATATTCATATTAAATAAAATAATATGCATGGCAATACAAGTTTTGGTCAATGGAAGTTTCAGATTGATTACCCCATGAAGACTAGCAGAGGCAGTGAAACGTATGTCCTTTAACCAGTTCATGATTGCTTTTGTCTCAGGTTGTCTTCTGTCGATATCATCATTCATCGGAAAAAACTACATCATGTAATGGCGATTCAGTATTTTTAACAATCAGTTACATCAACTGAATTAAGAAATTAATACTATTATATTTTTCTCACAGGTTTACACTAAAAATCAGTTAATAAACATTGAACATGAAAAACTTATGTTGTCAACAATTCCATTATATGTTGTCATAATTTTATCACCAATAGAGATCGCTATTTCTCCCCACATTTAAATTTCTGTTGATACTTCAAGTAAACCTTTTGGGATCCAATGAGAACCTTTTCAAAGAATCTAAAATTGGTTTGAGATCCATTTATAATTGTAACTGGAATAGAGCTTCACTGACAAACATATGATCCAAGGATGAAAATACCTGGTCTGGAAAATCACGATTGAGATCAACGCCTTTTGCATTACCGCGTCTTCTCAGTGAAAACCCATCAGGATTCATTGACGGAAGGATGTGAAGGTGCACCTTATCTACTATCAGTGTCGCCTGCATTCAACAGTGACACCCAGTCAGTGAAAGTTAAATTTGGGAATAGAGTATACAACTCACATGGTTTATGGTTAACTCAAATTTCTGTTAATGATTATAGCAATTGTAGATCATTTGCAGATCTTAGCTCAACCAAGAATTGGCTGAAGAGATATCTAGATCAGAAAAGAAGAGAAATACTTAAAAATAAGCAGACAAATGTCATGCACCGATCTAGAGGCCCAAGCCCAGTCCTAAGTAGTATTCTAGAATAGTTAAGAAGGGTTACTTTGGGGTATTTAGAATAAATATTTACTATAAACAGGGAGGATGTAGGGTAAGAGGTATGCAGGAAATGTCTACGGTTTTATTTAGGAGAGACTAGCCTCTCGATTGCTAGAAACTGTTTCTTTTAATTGTTGATCGAATCAATCACTTGTTCCTATCCCTTCGTTCTATTTCAATTGTTCAATCAAATCCAGTTCATACCAACCAATTGCCACCATTGCCATATATCGTGAACAAAAAGTGCTTATAGTTCAGTACGATAGCACTTGTATTGCAGGACTGATTTACATGGGCTAAACGTGGTACTGAACTGATTAACATTAAAGCATATAACTCAATTTAACTGGCATTCAGTTGCAAAATAGTTAAAGTAGGTTTTCACAATGCATTCCTCAATGGTTATGTCCTAACAAGTCATAAATCCTGTGGAAAAAGCATAAGTAACAGAGATGCATCATACATTAACAAATTGTGTCACAGGCTGTGTAGACCATACTTCAGAAATGCCTTAAGCTTGTACACCTAACATCCTACAAAAGAAAGATTTACACAATAAGGCACATGACACCAAGGACTAACAAGAAAACCTCATAATCTATGGTATGACTTTGAATAACCAAGAATACGCCATCAAACACTTCAAAAAAATGAAGTTACCAAAAGAGAAACTATGAAAATGGATTCCAAATTCAACATGATCACCGAAGAATAAGAAGTTCTAGTAATGATTCAAGAAAGAGGATTAAGGGGGGGCTATATAAACGAAAATAAGTGCATCCTGTCAAACCTATAGTCGAAATACATGGGTGAATGTCCCTATTATTTACTATCCCTGTTGCTTGCTTGCACACTCTCTTTTTCTAGAAAACGAAGTTCATGTCTTATACTCTCCGGCGTCTTCTCAAAATCATCTTATTATTATAATAAAATAAAAACTCTTTGACAAAGTCTCAGTATCTTGTTTACCAAACGCTTACAGGCAATAGTCACCACTCTCATTTACCTTAAAGATGACATTCCCGGTCATCAAAATGGATCAATGGTAAGGGTTTATAACCGTGCTTAGGTCTCTCTCAAAGTCAAACCAACTCAAGTGATTGTTTCCTTATGTATCATCCAGATTTTGGTGATATCATCTTTTCTTGTTGTCCTAAGAAACCGTGCTTAGAGCCGTTTAAGCAGCAACCTAAGGTTAAGCGTCCCTTTTCTATACCTTGACCAGTATTACACAATGGCAAAGATCAGGGAAGACGTTCCACAGCTGCTTGCGAGATAGACTTGCCTATGGATCACATTATGACTTATGAGAGAATCAATAAGAATAGCTTATAGGTAGACGGCTCAGAAAAGGTTCCCCCCTCCCCCCTCCTTTTGATTAGTTAGGAGTGGTTAATCATTGCTTAGAAATTAAGCATCCACCACTGCTCAATTAGCAACTAACTGTTGATTACAAATGCAACTACTTATCTACAAAAGTGATCCTATCAAAATAATATAGCATCAAAATTTTAATTTCAATATATAAATGTAATCTAAGAATAATTATATTCTACATATTCAAATAACCAACGTATATGTCTGTTTGATCCCTGTTCGAGTGATCCAGCAAATAGATAAATTTTGAATTTATAGTTGATAAATTCAGCTAGGGTTTAGGTACAAAAGAAGAGAGGCATTAATATTTTAAGCAGAAAAAGTTACCAAGGGGTTCTTCATATAATTATCGCACAGCCAATTTGCTAGAAGTAAGAGAAGTTCACGGCCTACAGGTTCATCTCCGTGCACATTCCCAATAAACTGCAACATCCAGGATATCAAGCAATCAATCCCAAAAACAATCACAATTTTTAGACACTAATGATAGATGTTGGAACAAAAATGATTTACGTAATAAAAAAATAATGCTTTAATGGAAAGGAAATACTATACAATACATGCCAACAAACTACAACATGCAGGATATCAAGCAATCAATTCCAAAACAGTATTTTCTTTTTTGGACACTTGCAGTAAATGTTGAAAATAATTGATCTACATAATCATAAGGTAATGCTTTAGTAGCAACATGGAAGTAGAACATGAGAAGGCTGCAAATAGATTCCAGATCTCATCATAATTTGATTAACATAATACATATTAGGCGTCCTCTATAGCAAGCATGTCATCTGATACAAACTCAACTCAAGTAATCCTCAATTCAGAAAAAGGAAGTTGAAAAACAAACACCCTAGAAAAGTGCAAATGTAGAAGGGCGTGAGAGAAGAGCATATTTAGTGCCATCATTGCAGATTATAGACTCAGCTTTGATCCTATATAACTTTGTTGCTCTTCATGAAAAGACAAAGACAGTGCAAGCGGCTCACAAGTCCTAACGAATCTCATCCTCCTTTACGGGAATCATCCTATTCCTAGCTTCAGACACAAGGTTGGGTTCTACAGATTCTGCATACTTCTTTAATTAAATAAAGGCACTATCCTTCGCACTTAATCACCCATCTTGGGTTATCACATGTTCAGCTGTTTAGCCTATGAAGAGTACACTTTTAGTCACATTATCAATCTACTTGCGCAAAAAAGATACATACTAAAAAACATTTCCACATCAATGCAGGATATTATCACCTTGAAAGCAGGCTTAGCCTCTTCCTTCCCAGGATTATTAGAAATTTCGATCACCCACTGCATTAGGTATTGGAAGTACAAGGTTATATTGTTTGAGTAATTATTGAAAAAAGTATGAAAAAGAACTGTAGAAGCATGAATCAGTATATTACCAGTGGAACTCCCAAAACACTTTTCCCAATACTGGTGTATGATTAAATGCCCTCAAAGAGAGAATCAAGAACAAGTCAGCTGATTACATAAACATCATTTGAACACCAGTAACTATTTATTTCTATATAAATAACAGCCATGAAAACTCTATCTGCTAGTGGTTGGTAGTATAAAAAAGTTTTACAATCTTTACAGGATCAGAAAACAGATAATCAATGTATCAAAAGTAAGCCACCTGTATATCCTGGATAAGTGACCACATCTTCCATGGAATGCCTTGATAGCCTTTTCAAGATCAGAATTAGTCATATACCCATGAGCTAAAGTATTACTGCATCATAAAAGTTCAGAAATAACTAAAAGTGCATCAAAAACTACTAGAAAGAGTACTTATATGGTTCAAATATTACTAAGAACTTGTGATAGTTTATATACAGTTTCTTAAAGTGGTTTTCCTCGAACAAATGCCTTCCAGAAGCAGCATATGTTTTATCCACAAAACCTGTCACCAATCATACATCAATAAGCTATGGTGAAAGGGTAACAAACAAAAGAATTTGGATAATTATTCTTTGTAAAGCCTGTTTTTAAACATAAATGCAGAAACCATGATTTGGAAGGACGGGTCTCCAAAGAATATATGTTCAAGTAGTCTTTCTATGTAAAAGGTTAGGTGTGGCTCACTTTTTAAATAGTTGTACTTATATCTACATACTTATGTGCCATGCAATTGTAGTTCCAAATACATGACCAATATATCAGAATCACAATTTGTGACCAAGAATAAAACCTTGAACAAGATTCTTTTTTCTAACAGAAATCATCCTGCTTGTTCTAGCTTAAAGGACTATGATTCTGTAATACAAGAGAACCCAAAAAGTAAAAAATAACAACAACTCTATGATATTTACATATCTGAAACGGTTTTGGGTACTTGGCAGCAAAAAGAAAATTGAGCACCAGCGTGGAATCAGTTTCACATCTCATCATTATTAATTCCATTTATTTGATTAATTAAAGATTCACGACAGGATCAATATGAAGGTCAAGGTGTTCATCAGAAACACCACCACCTTAATCTGACACTTTAAATTGTAAATTAGAAGAGGCACAATATTTTGAATCAATAGAACTGTCCTGTAACTTGGATTCTTAACCACATCTAATACTCGATGCCCAGGATCTACTATAAATCCACCTCAATTTGATATACCAAATTTATTGTTATCGGTAAGTAAGAAGGTGTGTGTTGATGCAACGGTACTTTTTGAAGTGCCAACATGAGTCTATGTATATGAATGGCCCACTCACTCAAGTAAAGATTTTGTCGATGGATCAAGTCCAAAGGTCATACCATCTCTCATGCTATACATGAGATTACAGCCTATTAGAACAGAATACGTATTAAACCTTCTCTGTAATTGATACAATGTTGAAAAAGGATGAAAGTTAACTTTATATGGTCGAAACCTTAATCAAAGAGAAATTTATGATGAAAAGCAAAGGTAATATATTTGGGAGTTTTGAAAATACTAATAAAACAATGAGGTTTGCAGATGGTCTAAGAAACTTGCTAATATGTGCAATGGTAAAGAATCACAACATCAAATAGACAATAGCCAGACCAGATTACAGACCTTATATCCTACCTTTTTTCTCCCTTTTCGTAAGGCCATCTTGTATGTTTTCATCCCCCCCCCCCACACACCCACANGAAGCCATGAACTGTTGGAAATAGTCAACCAAATTACATACAAGCCCAGAATATCAATCCAATTTTGCTATGAATAAACCATGATTTCCAGCAGTTGATACAGTTCCAACTTTTGCAGCCTCTCCTTTTTGGTACCACTTACCTCATTACCATCCTCTTTAAATCACACAAGTCCCCATCTTCCTAAACTAACATCCCATTCAATAATTAGGGCCAATATTTGATTCTTTTTAACTTCAACACTCATAGAATCCGTTACGAATTATACACAATAAATTGACAAGAAACTCCAAACCCAAAAGATACATTCAAGTACAAAAACCAAGCTGCGAAACCTAATTCAATCAGTAGAAAATGTGAATATGAAAAATAAAAGTGGAATTAACAAACAAAGAAACATTCATAACGATGATCTCGTTCCTACACTTTCTTACGATTGATAATCACTTGCAGCATGAACCAAACAACAACAACAACAAAATCATAAGACTTGAATTCATGCAGCAGCCAAACAATCGTATGATTGAAAAAAGAGAGAATTGAAATAGGAGTTGACCTGAATCACGTTCGCCGCCTCTGGCAATGGCCGTGTGAAAAATATGGAGGAAGTTTAGAGAGAGAAAAAGTAAGAAGGATGAATTGAGGTTCGCCATGGGAGTGATGTCGTTGACGAAACCAAGCTCGCCGGGGAGAAGAAGCCGTTTTAAAGATTCCTTCGCTGAACACGGGGAGCGTTACGCACGTGAGAGGCACGTGAGCGTTTACATCAAGTTGGGGTTTAATTATTTCTTGGGTTGGATTTTGAAAAAAAAGAAAAGGAGGCTAATTGCACCACTAAGATACTGGTTTGAACTTTTTCTTGGCGGTAACATCCGTGTTTTGCTGGGTGATTTGGCAGCTTCGGAATCAACTTATTTCCATCCCCGAGCGGGTCGTAAATCGCTGCTCTATCCCATCGAGAATTCAGGCTTGGCTTTTTTCTGGATCAAGAATAGGAGCAAAGGTGGTTCTTCTTTGAACTGGGTTGATTGGGTCCTCAATCCTGTTGGTGTTTTGTAGCCGTCGGCGTCCTCTCGGTGTTTAGTCTGGCTCTCTGCCTTATTCCTTTTGGCATTTGTTTTTGTTTTTTGTTTTTTTCTCTCTTTTTGGGTTTGTTTGGCTTGGGTGATGGCTTTGCCGAAGCTCTCTGCATTGCTCTCCCTTTTCCTGTTCAAAAAAAGTTGCTCCCCTAAGATTGTTAAATATTTTCCTATTAATGATTTTTTATCATGGATGTCAAGATCATAACATGTTTTTTTATATTACTAATGTATAGATTGACCTGATTTTGATATCTATAGGGGTGCAAATAGCATTCCTCAAAAATAATCATTATGGTTATCATGTGATTATTCTTGGCTAACGGTGTGTGGTTCGTCTTCGGTTCTCCTATTGTCGGATGAAGCTATTATCGTGATGGTTTACGGCTATTGTCGAATGTGACCATTCTTGTTGTTGGTTTACTTATATCAGATGTGTCTTCTCCTTTCATTTCGGTTGTTGTGGCTTTTGTTTTGGCCTTAGGTTTTGCCTTTTTCCTTAGATGCTTTATTAATTTCGAAACCTCTCCCGTATGCTCTTAATTGGAAACCTCTCCATTAATTTCGAATCCAAGAGCATTTAAGGCTTAGATTCTTGAGCTTAAAGTGATTCTTTTTTATCAAAGCTACGAAATAAACCTAGAGTGTAAAATCAAAGAGGCTTCTCATCCATCCTTTGTAATTTCTTGGTTTTTTGGTTTTTAACCACATCAAGCATTATGAGTTCATTCTACTTCTTTCTAAAGTTTTATACATGTTAAAATACTTCTATTATGATTCCTCAAAGCTTCTACTATATGATTTCTCATTTGAGTGATTTTGGAATAGTTACGTCAAACTAGGGTTCAAGATATGGAGGCATTACCTTTATGGGGTTAAGTGCCAAATCTACATTGATCATAAGAGCCTTAGACATCTTTTCGATTAGAAGGAGTTGGACATGAGACAGAGGCGCTGGATGAAATTGTTGAACGATTATGACTGTGAAATTATCTACCATCTTGAAAAGGCAAACGCGGTCGTCGATGCCCTGAGCCGGTAGGAGAGGAGAGACTTGACGAAGGTGGTTGCCTTTCGAGTTGAAGTAACATCAGAATTTCATGTTGAAATCAAGAAGTTCCAGGAGGAAGCAATGAAGAAATTTTGAAGGGTGGGCGAATTGTCGGATTCACGACATCTTTGGAGGATAGTGCTAGCGGGTTAAAGTGCTTTGGGAATCGGGTGTGGATTCCTAGGTTTGGGGATTTGCGTGAGAGTGTTGGAAGAAACGCACCGACCGAGGTACTCAGTTCACCCAGGGACAAGTAAAATGTAATGAGATCTACCAACACTATTGGTGCCCAGGATTGAAGAAAGATATAGTCGATTTCATTGAACGATGTTTGTCTTGTCTGACTGTCTGTAAGTTAAGTCAGATAACCGAAGGTCGTACGGGAAACTTCAATCTTTAGACATACATGTATGGAAGTAGGATGACATCACGATGGATTTCGTCATAGAGTTAATAAGGATGCAGAAGGGCTTTGATGGCATTTGGGTGATAGTTGATCGCCTTACCAAGTCGGCACACTTCTTGCCGATAAAGGAGACGTACTCAATCGAGAAACTTGCGAGGTTGTACGTCGACGAGATTAGGTCGATACATGGTGTGACTTTGTCTACAGTGACTGACCGTGATAGTCGCGTTACATCATTATTTTGGAAGACTCCTCAAAGGGAATTAGGATCACAACTCAAATTGAGTGTCGCGTATCACCCATAAACGGATGGTTAGAGTGAGAGAACGATACAGACGCTTGAAGATATGCCAAGAGCATGCACTATTTACTTTAACGATTTATTGGAAGCTCATGGCGGATTTCTGGATCGAGGAACCCGCTGCACCGTCTATCTCGAAGAAACTCAACCTGAATTTGTGTTTACCGGCAACGGTTTTTCTTGTTAGGAAATCCACCGAAAAAGACCCATGTTTAATAGTGTACATACTCACTAATAAAACATATTTCTAAAAGTGAAATTGATGATTTTTGAGACTTTCCAAACATCTATAGATCAAAGTAATATTCAAAGTAAAACAGTTTAAGCATACAAAGCAATAATCTACTTTGTTGCTAAAAAGATGACGAAGATATATTTTTCGAAATAAAACTCTAAACCTTTTGACCGTTTTATATGTAGATCGGAATATGGAAGCCACGTTCTATGACCATTTAGTAGACAGATAAGAATCATATGCTATAAATTTTTTTGTCCCATTCATGTCCACCAATTAGATTGGTTCATATCATCTACGCGTTGAGAAATTATGAATAAAAAGAAAATTAAATAAATATATTTTAGAATAAAACAATAAAATGGCTTTATGTGATTAGTGGATGTTGAAGAGACGATAAAGTTCTAGACACCGACTTTTATTCATACTAGTGTATTCACCGCGCGTTGCGCGCGGTAGCCATTTTTATTTATTAAAAATGTATTGAAA
>LUCG01304594.1:0-15612 GCA_001633085.1 Carthamus tinctorius
TAGCTTATAAGCTAGCTTATCAGCTAGCTTATCAGCTAGCTTATTTTTGCCAAACACAGCCTATATGTCTGGATATACCATAAGTTAGCTTATTGAAATGTTAGTTGGAAGAGCTTTTTGTAATTTTTTTACGGTTATACTCTTGTTAGGCGTTGTTTGGTAAACACAAAGTAGCTTATAAGTTGGCTTATTTTTTGTGTACATGTTTGAATGGACAAAAAGTAGCTTATAAGCTAGCTTTTTAAAAAGCCACTTGAAGGTAGCCTTTTGAAGCTTTTCCAATTATACATTTATTAATATTACTTATTATGCCTCAATATACTCTTTTTTTGTCATTTTATATATCCATAAGCTAGTTTTTGCCAGACATAATTTGTTCATAAGCGAACTTATTACTTATTAGCTAGCTTATCAGCTGTTAGCTAGCTTATAAGCTAGTTTGTCAAACATAGCCTTAATATTAATTATTATACCCCTTGATATATTTTTTTGGTCATTTTACATACTTATAAACAACTTTTTACCAAACATAATTTATTCATAAGCTAGTTTATCAACTACCAACTAGCTTATCAACTAGTTTGCCAAACACAACCTAAAGTGTCTACTGTTTAACATTTAAGTTTTTTGATTTTAAGTTTAATGAAAATAAGTATCTATGATTTGATTTTATTGTTAATTATAAGATGAAAAAATTCATTGTTGTTTATTGATGATATGATTATGCTTTAGTTTACTAAAAGCATAATAGTTATATGTTTTCAAAATTGTGTATTTTTTTTCATTTTACTTTGTTAGCTAATGATTAACTATAAACTTATACATCAACACTTATTGCTTCGACATGCAATTCAATTGACAAATGAACAAAGTAACTTTACTGAAATATAAGTCAGATCCAGGTTTGTGTTAGTAATAAGTTTTGCAAAATTTCGAAACAATACGAAATTTCAACCCACTAAAAAATCTAGCGTCTATAAAAGAATTTTTTCTAATAACTTCAACTACATTAAAAAAAATATACCTGACACTGATACACTGTTATAATACATTAGGAACAAAAATATATAAGCGAATCTGTTTCCTTTTTATTAGGTGTAACCATATAAAGCCGAATCCAAATCCGAAAAATTAACTTATCAGAGCATCTCCAACAGCTTCTTCAAAATAGAGAAAATAGTGATTTTGGACAAATTTTAGCTTCAATAGTTGCTCTAAAACTTTCTTCAAAATGGAGAAAGTATAAGAGAGAGTGTAAAAATCTCATGAGAAGGAAATGATTTTTTATTTCATTCGACCAATACGAAATTTTCCAAATGAAATATTTAAAAGAGAGAAATAATATTTTATTATATATGTAATATTTTAATAATATAAGTAATGATGTTATCTTCAAAATGGAGAATCTGTTACTCTTGAATATATTTTTCAGACCATGAGTACCACCAACATTTTATATTTTTATATCATCATGTCACCTCAGCGCCACATCAGTTGTTCTCTTCCTACCCTCTGAACACTAAAGTGGGGTACCCCAAACGTTTCATACCATCTATTTTTTATTATTATTTGAATATATCTGTAGAGAGAGAAAGAGGGAAGAGAGAGAGAGAGAGAGTAGGGTTCATCGGGTTTCCATACCCTCACCCCTGTCGACCCCTACCTGTGAACCCCGTAGCCTATATATTAAAATCAAAGGATATGAAATGTTTTAGGTACTCTACTTTAGGGTTCAGATGGTAGGAAGAGAAAAACTTATACGGCGCTGACGTGACATGAGGATATGAAACGTTGGCGGCTTTCATGACTTTAAAGGATTTTAAACTTTTGATCTTTATTTTGAAGAATTTTTATAGAAGCTGTTGGAGATGTTTTCATGAATGGTTAAAATGGTAATTTTAAAAATCAAAATCATAATTTTTTTAAAAACTAAAATGAAAAATAAAAAAGTGTGAATAATTATTATTATAATAATTGGAGTGTGGGGGGGTGAAATGCATTAAATCAAAAGAGAAAGTGAAAGAGGGAAAAGGTGAAAGAAAGGGAGATGATACCTTAACACTTTGGTGTTCCATTTTAATGAATTCATCTGGTCCCACCCTTGCTACGTGTCACCATCACAACACCTCTCCCCACTTTTTCCCCCCCTCTGATTGCTTCAGTTTACGGTGGGGGTCCACCACACTGGAACAAAATGCCAATTGTTGCACAGGGTACAAGTGGGTGATGCAGGGCCTATTTTTGGTATGTGTGTGAAGGTGGGAGGTGTGTAAGTCTATTGGGGGGTATTTATGGCAAAGACTTACTTGTTGCTAAAATGGTCATTCCAAAATGGCAAACTCCCCACTATAAATCACTTTCCATAATTACCTTTTTGTCCTTTATTATTATTAATTAATAACTCATTATTTTCTTTTCTTTTTTACTTTAGATAAAAGAATAATCATTTAAAAGAGAAATTATTATTTTTTAGTTATTTAAAAATATCTTTTAACACATTCTTAATCATTTTTTTCTCAAAGTCTTCAAAATAGTCAACTTCTTCGTTAAAAAGAGAACTTCCGCAAAAACCAACTTTTTTTTATAAGGTTCACCTGTGTTTGCCCAGACTACATCCTTAGTAATTTTTACCGAGAGCTAAAGCTTGCTCCCCTGGGATTAATACTTAGTGGCCCATGGTTGCTCACCCCTGGATTCGAACTTGGGTGGGTTTTTTCCAACACCAAGCCTTAACCAGTAGGCTGCCCTATTGGGGTTTGCAAAAACCAACTTCGGCTAATAGCGGAGATGTTTTAAAAAAATATACTTTTGGCCCTGAACGACATACACATTTGACCTATGAATGATAGATTTTAACGTTTTCAACCCTTCTCCGCTATTTTCGGAGGTTAATTTTAGCCGAAGCCTCTTTTTAGTGAAGAATTTGGCCAATTTAAAAGTTTTTGGAAAAAAATAGTTAGGAGATGTTAAGAGTATTTTTAAATGGCTAAAAAAAATAATTTCTCTATTTGAAATGATCAATCATTTTTTTCTTATAGTTTCATAAAATGCAGTAAAAAAAGTTTTTGATAAAAAAAGTTAAATATGATGTGGATGTAAGAAGAAAATGTTGAAATATGAATTACTTTCAAATTCATTGAAAGGAACACATGTAAATCAGGTATATATTTTGTAGTATTAGTTCATGTCACACCTTGTAGCACAATGGATAGAAAATGTGATCTATGATTTTTTTTTATAAGCTTCAAATTGTGGGTTATCAATAACTTCACCATTATTTTAAGTTGGATTTAAAGCTGTTAATTATACATCTCTTGATAAGGACGAAGATTGACAACTTAACGAAATTAAACCAAACAAGAAATTTTGCTACCTTAGTGTTGTTAGAGTTTCGATCGTCGTTACTTGGGGTTCAATCGTCGGGTCCCCTACGGTAAATTCTTTTAACAATACATATTATGGTGTTTTAAACAACCCAAAATGGAAAGAAAAATGATTTACAAAAGAGTCATGTTTTTCTCTTATGAGGTTATACATTTACTTGTCTACCTCACTATGAGGAAGTGTATTACCTCAAGTCTATAGGATGACTTATGTTGTTGGTTATGAAGCGATATTTAATTATTTGATAAAAAATATCTGATAAGAGGCATACCAATAATCGAGAATCTTATTTGTTAATTAAGAAAGAAGATTATTATATGAGTAAATGATTTTTCATAGATAAAAAAATATTTACCAACAATCTGTTTTAAAGGTTAAAATAATGATTCGCGTAGGTAAGTGTCAAGTAAAATGCCTCTTATTTGCATTATCCATCAAATCAATGTTCAAATTCAGAACATCTCCACCAATGACGCGTAGCTCAGTTGGTAATGGGTGAGGTAGTGTTTGTCCAAAAGCGAATGGTCCTGGGTTCGAGTCTGTGGCGCCTCCATAGCCAGAACCGTTGAGTGAGTCAGGTATGGCCCCCACATTATATAATTGACAGACGATTGTAGGCCGGTTGAAGTTGTGGGTATTAACCTTTTGTCCAAAATTTAGAACATCTCCAATATTATGTTATTTTTTTTCTCTTCTTATTTTTCCTAATTTTGAAGAATTCTCTATTCTCCCTTCATTTTTATTTTCTTTTCTACTTTAAAGAAAAGTGTATCATAGTTATTGGAGTTAAAATTTCATTAATTTTTTTAAAATAGCATAGCTGTTAGAGGCGCTCTTATATAGCATCTCATTGATGTTGGCCTTCAACTAGGATGGATCCAAAGCTGAAGATCTCTTCTTACCTTTCTCACTGAAACTCATCCCCTATCAATAGCTTATAACCAGGTATATAAATTGATTTATATTGATTACAATATCTTGTGGCGAAGCCTCATGCGAGAACTGAGAAGTTGAGTTTAATGTGAGAAGTGGATCTGAACCGTTGATCACTTTTAACCTCATGCCCTCCCATTAGTTACGCTTTAGAAAATGAATTGATCTGGTATATCTCGGTGCATCTTATCTTATATGCATCCAACGATTGATAACCACTTCTCACGCTTCTCACGTTAACCTCACCCTAGATTAGTTCACATAAAATGGAACATTTATTTTCCTTGACATGTGAAAGAAAAATACAGAAAAATAGATATAATTTATATGATAAATGAGAGAATAGTTTTATTGAACTTTTAAGTTTTGCACAGTGAATAAATTTTGATTCTTAGAGTTTATATAGAAAAAGAAAATGTATAAAAGAGGTACAAAGGGGCTGTTTTATGGCTTGTGCCTACCATGTGACACGTGGCAGATCCAAAATTTATCATGCTCTAAACTCATCAAAAACTTGTTTGTATTTGTGTCATGGACCAAATGTCTCTTTTACCCTTTGACATTTTCTATAATGGTAATTTTGAAAACAGAACAACTATGCTATATTTAGTTATATAAAAAAAATGTATGGTTTTGTAAAGAAAATTTTACATAAAACTTTAATAGGTGTTTTATTTTAATAATTTTAATATTAATTATATATGTTATTTATATATTTAATAAATTATTATTTTATTTTCTTAAACATTTATTGAATATCTTTTATTTATGACAAAGAATTAAAATATTTTATCTTCTATACATAGCTTTAGATATTTCTTTATCTTCTATACATATCTTTTATTTATGGAGTAACCAAACTCTCCCTAAAATGCTTAAAATAACCAAATGGTCCGCCAATGGCGGACCTCCGCCACATAGCGAGCTCCGCAAAAAATCAACCGGACCATTGGCAAAAACAACCCTCCACTATCAAGAGTTGACAGAAAGACCCCCTATCCACCATGGCTCCTCAAAAATGGATCCACCCATACTTCCATCCAACCACTAAAACATTTTGAAAATTAAAAAAAAAAGGCTCTATATCAAGAGGTCTATTTATTTATCACCTAAAAAATATTGTCTAGAGTTTTGTGTTTTAGTTTTTGGTTGTAAAATTTCTATGTTTTAATGAGATTAGTCCACATTTTAGTGTTTTTTAAATAGGTGGTTGGAAATAATATATGAATAAGTAGATAATATCTGTAGAATTCAAAATTCAATAATTCATACAAATCTATAAACCAATTTTCATATATGAAACTAGTGTAAGAATATAAATATTTATATCATGTTGTTCTATATATGAAATGATTGATTTGTAAATTCATACAAGGGTTAATGAATATACCATATAACTTGCAACATGGTATAGGTAAATTATCTTAAAAGATGAATAATAAGCTCCTACTAAATCTCCATTGGTTCTAAGAAGACTCCAACTAATGACCTACGAGGAGACGAAGGGAAACGTATGTCAACATTTGAATCCCGATTCAACAAGAAAAAAGAGTCTTGGTCCTTAGGTGTCGTTTATTGAACATTTACCTTGATATATGTTTGATTTTCTTTTATATATTTGCATGTATGGGAAAACATCGACGGATTCAATTACGTTACTGGCTAAACATAACAAGGGTTGAGAATTTCAACCAATAAAGGAAAAGGCAACGATCTTGAACTTGTTGGTAAGCGAAGGTGGCGACTCTTATCCAATAAGCACTTATCATCAATCTGTTTTGATGGCAGTAACTCTTACCGATAAGCACTTACCCAGTAAACGTTTGACAATGTCAAATCATTGGCCCCTTAATCGAAACATGCTTTTACCCAACGTTGGTAGAGATTCAGGTTGCCAATGTCAAATCAGTGGCCCTAAGACCATTGTTCACCAATTCGAACGACAAACTCAAGAAATTACCTCAAATTTGTAGTCGAACAAACTCGAACTCTTGTTCATGATCAATCCATTCGGAAATTGTGCATCTGCTTTCGTTTATCTTCATGGTCGATTTCTTTCTAAAGCAAATTCACATTTTCTTGATGAAATTTTTGGGATCACAATTCTTCCAACCTCTTGTTTATGATCAAAGTTTTGAGTATGTCTTTTGCATCCACCATCACAATCAATTACAAATTGGGCTTACCATATACAAATCACCAATATGGATCCAAAGGCAACAAATATAAAAAGGTTGGCAAACCCTATTACATAACCTAATTGCTCTAATTGGGTAAATACTTACTCTATACGTTTGTTATTTAAGAGGTCTGAAGTCTGATTTCATCTCTTAAAATTTCAGAGGACGGTAAAAGGTTTTCAGACATTCTCTTAATAATAAAACAAACAGTCATAAGCCTGCAAACCTCTTAATTTTTCAGAATTAAGAGGTTTTAAGAGGTATTTTTTTAAAAACAAACAGCCCTTAAGAGCACGTTCTAGGTCAACACCAATCGCTGACTGGGTAAGCACTCCGGCCAAAATCCAACACATCGAACGTCTTAACTCCCTTTCGATGTAGTATACGACATGACTAAATAGACAGAGCTGTATACATGCAGACAACACCATACCGGCTTTTCTTCTCGAGATTCTTCGATATACGGGTTCACATCACCACGTCCAATTTCACCGCCACAGAACGTCCCCGCAAACGGCACACCAGGGAAGTTGTCCAAAAAGGGCGAGCTGTCGACGTTTGGTTGGCCGAAGAACGACTCACCTCGACCGCAACAAGTGAAAACGAGCCCGCCAAACACTTCCGTTGGATCACCTCCGCTCGTGCTCCCTTGCTTTAAGCATCTCAGACGTTCGGAAACGGTGGCGTTTGAAGATAGAGCGGTGCCGGAATCCGAGTGGTAAAAGCGAAAGGAATCGCCTGTTTTGATGCCAACGTCACCAACGAAAAGATACTCTTCGTTATCCCTGCATGAAAAAGTAACAATAACCGACTTATGTTTTGAGCGGATAACCAAATAAATGAAACCAACCAAACTTCTTACATGGGTGGTTTAGTAATTTACCAATCTTGTTCAAGAAGGTTTTTAAGGTTTTAATTTGAGATGGGTAGTTTAGTAATTTACCAATCTTGTTCCGTCTCCATGTTTCACCTATTTTGGTGGGACAGAGAAAATGCATTTTATCCCACCTATGTCAAGTCATGTCCCGGTCTAATGTCACACCAAACATGGGAATCCTGGCATCTCCCATTACCAAAATGGCAAAATCAAGTGAAAACTATTCAGACATTGAGTCAAGCAGCATAAGGGAAGAACCTATAAATTTTTTCAAGTGGTGACACCATTTGACTATAAACAAATATATATGTATGTTTCTCACAAAATCATCAACGGTCAAATGACACCATATTTGAGGTCCCAGGTTCAAGTCTTTTATTGCAAATTTTTTTCTGAAACATAAACATAAATCTGGAATTAAAAGCTAAAAACCAAGGAAAATGACACTATCAAGATTCGAACTTGGGTCTGGGGTGAAAGAAAAGCCTTGCAGACCAACTTCACCTAATTGTAATTTCAAAATATATATGGTGTCACACAACAAATTGATACGGTGACACTTTTCACAACCTTGTAATTCTTTGCAGTAAGAAGAAACGAAGCGAATGCCAATGGCATATCCCATTCCCATAAAATGGGTTCGTCCCTGAGTGGCACTCTTGTACATCTAAATGATATGTGCATAGAATGTGTAATAAATCATGACCAAAAACGTCATTCTAAAAAGGGTTGACGCCACCCTCTGAGGCGCCCCACCACACTGATCCCACGGTCATCATGGAGGAGGTAAATCAAAGCATGCATCCCTTCGCAGAGGAGCAATGCCTATGCAGCTATGCTCGAACCCAGGACCTCAAACATATGGATCACACTCACACCTCCACTGCTAGAACATATCAACGGGGACAAGGTCATATTCGAAACCACAAGGGTGGTAGCATGGTGGATAAAAATAGAGGGATGATAAGATCAATCCAGGTTCGAATGCTGCCATCTACATATATGTTTGTGGCTACTGGGAGATCCACCTCAGGGTTGTAGGCGAAGCCTACAGTCGTGACTTGCCATGGGATCAGTCTGAGATCACCCATTTCCAAAAAAGGGTCATATTGTGAAACGTTAATGAACCATTCTAAGTTGACTTATTAAGTTTCATGACGAAGAGACTTGATCTCTTACCCGAGAACTTCATGGAATGCTAGAGAGGTCATCCATCCCACTTTATCCTTCCCAACGGAACATTTTCTTCTTTTTGTTACGCCAATGTAAAAAGTAGGAAACTGGATTCGATCTCCTAGCTGTCATCATTCATAAAAGGCCGAAATGAGATGGGCATAAAGAATGCAGAAACGAAATACCACTAAAGAATGCCAAATAATGTACTATATAAGGGGCCGTTTGGTTTGCATTACGGTTTCTAAAGAAATGTAATCTGTTAAAAGAATTGAAAAGGGAAATTATCAGGTTTGACTAAGTGTTTAGTTGGCATGAAATGGAATGTAATATGTCAAGTGAGTTGGAATTTGTATGTTTGGTTTACAGAATCTAGCTTATGAATTGAATGAAATAATGAAAATGACCACAATACCCTTTCTTTGAGTTTGTTTTTTGTTTTAGTTTTTCTAAAATTTTAAATAACAATAAGATTAAACATTTAGTGCGAAAATATATGTAAATTACATAAAGATATACTGTATATACAGCCCCACACACGTATATCATATGGTGCAGTTTTGTCTTCTTAGGAAGATGGAATGGAACAAAATTCAATTCCTACACCCTAGTGATGGAATGACGAGATTCATGAATGGTGGAATATGTGGAATTCAATTCCATTCCATGTGTAAACAGAACGCCAAAATGAAATTCGGTCAATAGAATGGATCATTCCAATTCCTTCAAATTCCGTCACAATCTTGCAAACCGAACACCACCTAAAGGTCTTGATATTCACCAAAATAATGCATTAATTCTAAATAAATAGCCTATGTAAGTAAGGTAAAGAACAACATACTTCATCATAAACTTGATTCATAATAGTTTCACCATCAATATTCTCACGGAACCCTTCTCTTCTTGCAGTGAGCCAAGTCAAAGAATCACGGTGTTTCTCTCTGACAGATGCCGCCTTATATGTCGGGCCCACAGGTGACAATCCGGTTGATAATACAGCTTTAAATCGAGTTTCTCCCGTACCTGCGCAAAAGTATGAAGCAAATCTCCAAGAGTGAATGGAATTGAGTGATCACACTGATAAATACTCAAGAGGTGAATTTTTTTAAGAGGTACTAAATCAACTGATTGCTTTCTTTGAAAAAGTGAGCACACGTCTTATTAGGGTGCATTTGATACGCAGAAAAAACTAGAGAAAACTTGATAGTCGAGAGTGAGGTAGGCGCATGAACAAATTGTGAAAGGTTTTAGGGTTTTAATTTGACATGGGTAGTTTAGTAACTTACCAATCTTACTATCTCATCTCCCTGATTCTTATTCCAGAGGTATTTCACATCATCATAGGAGGATATAAAAAATCAAGTGGTGAAACCATTTGACAACAATAAAACAAAGCTATGGATACTTTTTTCCAAAATCATCATTGGTCTGTTGGTTAGTTAATTTTTTCATAAACATAATAAACCTGAATTAAAATCTAAAACTAAGAAAATGATACAAATGGGATCCGAACCCATGCAAGGAAGGGGAGAAAAGACCTTCCAAACCAACTCTACCAGGAGAAACTTGTGTTATTATTGTAGTTTCAAATAATATACGTTGCATCCAACAAAATAATATGGTGCCACGTTTCACGACCCTATATTTTTTTTTAACTATGACGGAAGAACAAAGCAATGGCAACCCCAATGGGGGCAGCCTACCGGTTAAGGCTTGTGAAAGGTGTAACAACCAACCCAAGTTCGAATCCGGGGGTGAGCAACCAAGAGCCACTGAGTATTAATCCCAGGGGAGCATGTTTTAGCTCTCAGTAAAAATTACCAAGGATGTAGTCTGGGCAGCCCAGATGAACCTTATCCAAAAAAAAAAAGAACAAAGCAACGGCCCGTGCCATCAAATGTACCATAGTGGGTCCACCCCTGACACATAATCGTTCACCATATAAAAAAACAATAATAAGAAAATGATAGAGCGAGAAGATATTGAAGTTACCAGGGGGTTTGTTCTTGTCCACTGCAAATACCAAAGCAACGGCCGAAGAAGTGTGTTCTTCCATGGTGGTTGTGTTCCTTGAACCTTCGTTACTAAATAGGAACCGGCAGGCAGTATCGCCGACGATGACAGTATCCCGTGACATGGCATAATCTATAACAATGGAAAGCAATAAACATAACTATATATACATATATATATATATAACACCCAGTGGAAGTGTTTCTAATGCAACACTCACCCATCTTTTCTATAGTAGATTTCATGCTGGCTTCGGAGGTCTGTTAATAAATTCCAACGCATTATCAGAATTGCAACAAGAATATCATATAGTTAGAAGATTATTTATAATAGTTTAGTGGAAGGTTCAAATAAGAAAGTTAAATATCGTGAGAAGGTAAAGGAAAAGGAATGTTAATATGTGAATTATAGGAAAAATCTATTTGAAGATGCAGATGTGAACCAACGTTACAGATTATTCATATTTACCTTCTCGTGATATTTGACCTTCTTATTTGAACCAGCCCTAATAGTTTATACACAAATAACATAAGTAAACAACTTACACTGAACATCATTATGGCAGCAGGGGATCTACATCCTGATATAGAGGCTGAGTACTCCCTAATGTCCATCATAAATTTGTCAATCATGACAACTTCTGGTTCCTGATACATGTATGTATACTCCCATTAATTTTGGAAGCACTATATATTTGTGTATGTATATCCAAATGCTTATCTATGTAGTGTGTGTGTGTGTATATGAGATAAATAAAACAAAAACGAGTACAACCACAAGCGAATGAGTCAAATTAACACAATATTCTAAAATGTTAACCACCTTTATCAGAGGCAGAACTAGATGCTTTTTCAAGTGTGGCACCATCTGACTGTAAGAAATGAAGCTGTGGATATTTTTTTATAAAATCATCATTGATCTGTTGGTTAGTTGTTGTTTTTTCGTATGTGAGGTCCTATGTTCGAGTCTTGTATCCCAACTATTTTCAGAAACATAATAAAACTAAAACTAAAAAGCTCAAAACTAAAAACTAAGAATATGATACAAAATTGGGTTCACACCCATGCATGAAAGGTTGAAAATGCCATGCAAACCAACTCTACCAAGATAAAATTGTGTTATTATTGTAGTTTCAAGGGATATATGGTTGCATCCAACAAAATAATACAGTGGCACCTTTCACGGACCTAACATATTTTACAGTACGATGGAGGAACAAAAGAATGGCCCACCCCTGACCTTCATTCAACCCCCTCCCCTTATCTCAAACGTAAATGGACAGTAAAATCTCCAATTTGTTAAACGAATACGAGATTCTTACCGCAATTTGCTTGAGAAGTGGAATTGCTTCAACTTTTATCCCTGGTAGAAATCCAACAATCAGCATGACTGCTCTATTTACACTCTCGGGTTGAAGTAGAGGAACTCCCGGATCATCATCCTCTTCAGTGATTTCCCACTGAATCTGATGATTATTGAATACATTTTAGTTTCTTAACGCCAATGAATGACAAGCGGTAACTTAGCAAACAAAATCTTACTCAGAAAAGATAAAATCTTTTAAGTAAAAAAAAAAAAAAGAGTAAACCTCTTTGAATTCGTCCGAAATAGCATCTCTTCCAATAATTCCAGAAGGAACATTAGTAATCACTGGAACTTTAAGGCCTAGTTTTGCTGTAATCTGAAATTCATTCATGAAATTAATCAAATTATCTAAATCACATGATAATATTGTATAGATACTTTTGTACAATAACATTAAGGCTGAGTTTGGCAAACTAGCTGATAAGCCAACCGATAGCCGATACGCTAGTTGTTGACTAATAAGTTAGCTAGTAGCTGATTTTTAGCTTATGGGTATGTAAAATGACCAAAAAGGGTATCTTGAGGTATGATAATTAATGTTAATAAGGGTATAATTGGAAAAAAGCTACAAAAAGCTCCTGGAAACGCTACTCCAACTAGTGTTTCACTAGCTTATGGTCCATATAAACATGTACAGCTTATCAGGTAGCTTATTTTTGCCAAACACAGCCAAAAAGCTCCTGAAACGCTACTCCAACTAACGTTTCAATAAGCTAGCTTATGGTAAATATGTACTAGCTTATCAGCTACCTTATAAGCTAGCTTATTTTTGCCAAACACAGCCTAAACACATCTTATTCATGTTTACAAACACATTTTACACATCAATTTTGAAAGAGTGTATGCTATTGCCACCAAATGAGAAGAAATAACATACGAGTTGATGAGCCTGATGCAAATCGAATGAAGGACCGATGGAAACAATGGCGAAATGAGGACGGATTGGCTCCGATAATGCCTTATTAAACACGTCTTCTACAGCAACCTAAGGATCAAATATCAAATATCAAATATCAAATTGTTCGAATAGCGTGAATTTCGAGCATAATTTTTTACGATTGATACAAAAAAAAATTAGGGCTTAATTACCTGAAGAGAAGAATTGAAGGAGCAAGCGGAGGAGAGCTTGGGACGACAAAGGACGCGATCGCAAACGGTATTCCAGGAACGGCTGACGCAGGCGGCGGAGGCGAATGAAACCGCCGGAAGTCTGGCGACGATGTTTTGAAGAAGATCTTCACCGATTAGATCGATAGTTGCTGCAACTCCCCACGGCCGAGAGGTCCGCAACGGCGACGGCGACGGCGATGCCATTACGCGGCTGGATTGTGGATTTGTGGTGTTTTGGTACGGCGGTGGTGGTGAATGGTGATGTTTGCGTCTCGGAGACTTTTAAAAATGAATAAAGAATAAAAAAAATGAATTAAAAACAAATTGTATGAGAAAAAACAAGGCTCGATTTTTACAGAGTTTATTCCTTCAATGTCAACATGTTGGTTTGTATCTATCTAAAAAAGATGTTATTGAATGTATCAAACATTATTTTTGAGGTTATTGTGTTTCAAAATGACTGGTAACCGGATTAGCCGGACCACCACCACCGACCCACAACCACCGCAAACCACCATCGCCAACCACCACTGCGAACCCAGAACCACTGCAAACCACCACCGCAGACCTAAAAACATCAAAAACTACTACCGCAAACCGCCACCGGATACCACCATGGCCAACCCAAAACCACCGCAAACTGCCGTACCGAACTATCGGTAACTGGTTGAGCAGGTCACTATACACACAATAACCTTAAAAATAATGTTTGATACATTAGATTATTTTGGGTATAGTTGAATATATTTTAGAGAAGTAACTCATTTTTCAGTTTGGAGATAATTGATACATTTGATTTTATATAGTTCAAATTTTTATATTTAAATATTTTATGTTTTAAATTAATTTCATTTAAAAGTACCTAAATTTATTTATGGTAAGTTAGAGTTTTGATTTTGGTATAATTGTTTAATATGTCTTCTAAGATATGTTCTTCTTCACAAATAGAAAGGTTTATCTTCTATTACATCCATTTTTTTTCTTCTCTCTAAATTAGAAAAGCTGTAGGGAATTCTATAAAATAAACATTTATTGGTGTCACTTACTCGATAAGAAACTTAACAATGATCGAGAAATTTATCTTATGAGTGAGGATACGATTCATGCCCGGTTAACGATTATCAAATAATAGATGTTTACCAACAATCCTATTTGGAGCCGGCAATGTTCCAAAGAACTGAGATGTTTGATAATAACATATATTGCTCGCCTATCGAGTATGACAAGGACAAAAGATCTCACCCAAAACATAACATGACCGAGAATCATTCTCGCTAAGTGAGGGATATGATTCTCATCCGACTAACGCATATTGTGCAAGATATACTTATCAACAATCCACTTTAAGGTCGACAATGGTTTTTATTGATAAGTGCTTAATAAATAGTCCCTTTCTATAAAATTAACAAGTGGAATTTATTTGACAACCACCTATCTACACTACACCATGAAGCACTTAAAATAAACCTTTAAAAATCATTTTTATTTTTATGCATTAAATATTGTTTATTAATACATATTACATAAAATTTAAGATTACAGTATATGAGTACACTTTTAAAGTTGTATGTTTGAATTCATATAACTGATTTGATGAACATAACCAAATACAAAGTAAACATTGATCTTCTTATAAACATAAATAATCTAAAATATAGTTAGTATAATCAAGTTATAATATATATATATATATAATCAATATCTTTAAAAAAAGTTACATTATTAAACCTAACATAAATTATGTCGCCTTAAACCTAAACTAAATTAAACAAATTGTTAGTTTAATCGATATATTGTTTTAATTTTGAGAAATTGATTTTTTAGCCATTTAAAAATACCGTTAACACCTTCAAAATAGTCAACTTCTCCACTAAAAAAAGAATTCCACTAAAATTAACCTCCGTCATTGACAAAGAAGGTTGAAACTATCATTCAAGAGCCAAAGATGTATATCGTTTAGGGGCCAAATGTATGATTTTTAAAACACATCCGCCAGTGACAAAAGTTGTTTTTAAGGGAGTTCTCTTTTTTAGCAAAAAAGTCGACTATTTTGAATGTTTTGAGAATAAAGGGGATAATGAGGTGTTAAAAGTATCTTTAAATGCCTAAAAAGTTAATTTCACTTTAATTTTTATAAATTCTTTAACTCAATATATTATTTAAATAAGTGTTTTTCTAATATCATACACAAGCATGCTATAAAATCTAAGCATTAGTAGCCTAGTGGTCGGTAACATCATTGGGAAGGAAGTGGATGACATTTTTGTCTATCTAGGTTTGATTCATGGGGTGAGTATGTAGCGATGCCCTGACCATGGGTCGGCCTTTGAGTCGGTTCATGGTCGCCGAGGATTAATGAGGTGCCTGTTTGGATCTCGGATACGTCGTCGACTTCGTGTCGGAACGTGTACGCGTGTTATATGTCATTTAAAAAAAGGGATACTTCTCCAAAATGTATCAAATTATACCCAAAAAGTTATTATGTGTATCCACCTACAAAAAATGTTTTTTGATGTATCAATTTTTTTGTTATTGTGTTACAAAATGACTTACTACCTGCTTAGTCGGTAAGCATCA